>VDFB02270651.1:382412480-382527145 GCA_007258455.2 Sequoia sempervirens | reverse complement strand
GCAACAAGGCAACACTTGAACTATTTGGAAAAATGCTTTGGTAGACATGTATGAAAAATGTGGTAGTATAGACAAGGCAGTGAACTGTTTGAAAAAATGACTCAAAGAAATGTGGTCTCATAGAATTCCATGACAACCAAATGCACTTGGTAGCTGCTCCTAGTTATTTGTTATGCAATGTGAAGTAATTGTATAACTACTTAGGTTGACTTTGTAAAAACTATATTTTTATTGAAATTTTTTCATCTATCAGCATTTGGTTGTTACTTATGCAATGTGAAGTAATTATTTGAGTTTGAAAGATGTGGAATGCAATGTAATCAATGTATGAACATAAAACCACAAAAATCTATTTTTTACTTGCTACCGATTCAGCTTTTTAGTTCTTGATCGTTCGAACCCTACGGCTGGCTCGAAATTTTTTGGGGTTGGGTCTGCTTTTGTCTGGTCACAAAAACATATAAGAATCAAAATATATACATATTTGCAGCAGTAATCAAGTTCAGAATACACCACCATATTAATAGTCAAATAACATAGCAAAAGGCCACACCACCACTTTCATAGTGCGAAATATTAAAATATTAGTGATCTACTCGAATGTCATGATGCAAAAAATAAATTAAAACTAAACATAAAATGTCAAGTGTTTACAATCAACCACTATTGATCATTGATCAATTTGAAAAGTGTGAACATTTTTCTGTGTGGAAGGAAAACAAGAAAATAGTGTTACATAATTATTTACATTGTGAAAGAGCCAAAACCTTTTTCTTGTAGATCGTAGAAGAATCTCTGTGATTTTTTGGGTGTCCTTGCCTTGGAACAAAACTATCTTGAGCCATGAATGATTGACCAAGAACTATGAGAAAGAAATAAGATAAATCACATGCAACTTGTTGCAATTTCTTTCCTTGGGAAAAAGGGTAAAGTTTGCTTTTCAGGGAGAATCTCCTTTAGAGTTTGAACACATTGATAATTTTCAAGATAGACTTAGCCAAATATGTCATCTAGGTTTGAAGCTTTTAGGTAAAATGTTTGCTTCTTAAAATTTTGTTCAAAATTCAAGATGCGGGCTCTCCTCCCTTAGGGAAGAGAAGGCCTATCAAACCTAACACTCTTATGCAACACTTCTTAAGTTCTTGTTGATGCAGTATTAGATGTGAAGTTTCAAAATAGGCATGGTTATATAAATTCTCATCTCACGACTATCATTGCATCAAATTAAGAATTTTCAATCCTTTATGGTCTATACAAGAGAAGTATGGAGTAGTGTTCCAATGCTAAATTCTTATTGTGAATCTCTTTGCTATGAGTGGTTCAAAAATGAGGAATCTATCTTCTGCACCAAATGAGAAATATTCACAATATGTGCTAGGAAGGAATAAGTCCATAAGATCGAGTATGCAAGAACTGAGAATTGCAAAATTGGCTTACATTTGACTTCCAAACATAGAAATTTTCACACTTTTCGATGTTCACACGTAAGTCAAAAAATATATGTACGTAAGTTGTAAAGTATACACTTGAATACACGTAACTCATATCTATTGAACCATGAATTTATAATTTGCAAATATGGACACCATCAATAAAAATATTTGTATTAAGCAAATAGCCATGTACACATACATCAATATATGTCGATATAAGTATAAAATATAGTTACAAAATGCACATATAGGTTTTAGAATGCCATATAGGCATTCAATGTAAAATATATCCAATACAAAATATGTACAAAATTGCCATGTAGGCATACAACAAACGGCTCTGTGCATTCAAAATTCATTTCTCTCCATGCTCTAGTTCAAATACAATTTTCTTTCCCTTTGCTGGGCGATCCGATGGCGATAAGTCTATCACCCATTTTTGTTGTGCTCGAGGAGTGCTCCCACTACTCCTCCTAGTGTTAGCTTCTGGTGAAGTTTCAACTGTTACAATAAGAAGTAAAGACATTAATATATAGAAATTACATTATAAAAATTAATATATTTAACAAAATAATCACTTACGGCCATCTTACGATCACTCTCCTCGATGGAAATATTTGCAAGCCGATGCTCAGGCGTGCTCAAGCCCTGTATAAACCATCCAAATAGGAATTAAACTACTAATCAATAATGGTTTGATTTTTCACTAGAACTAGTTCATCTATAACAATGAATGTAAATTGAAATTTAGTAATTTGCCTCATACCTCCCCTATCAGAGCCATCGAGGATTGTATAGTGGAGGAAACACCAATATCCATTGCCCTCATAATGTTTGGTGGTGTTTCTTTTGTCTCCAACATCTAAAAATAAAACAACAAATTATTCAATCACAAAGTTACAATAGCTATCCATGTGATGACTTATAATGTATGAGATCTAATGAACAAAATTTTGAGTACAAGTATGTCAGATATATTTTTATTATTAGTTATCGAATTTGAAGTAATGTTTTGATTTTGAATGATCTCGTAATGCAAACGTAAGGTCACAATAATAATATGAATATAAATCACACAAATCTATTAAACTTATAATTCATTACTTAAGTTCTCTTTAAATTTTAAATTACCTTCGTGAACGTTTGATCAAATCTACTGGCACTTGGAGGTGTTTCCTTGAAACCTCCAACAGTACCCTGTTCAACATCCAAAATCACATATTAAAATACCATTCGTAAAACAATGCTATTAACACATGTAATAAATTTATAATTTTTTACTAACTTTACATACCCCATCGATAGGTGTACTGCAAAAATAAGTAGGTGGATGATAGGTGTATCCAGTCTCTACACTATGACCCTGCAATTTTATTAAAATAGTAAAACTAAATTAGTTAATCTTTGCATTTCACAATCAAAATTTAATAAATTAAATTCAATGAACATGCTGAATTTCACTGAGTGTCAATGCCATATGCATAATTCAAAATGTCATCCGCCCTCTCCATCCCCGTAGATGCATAATGTGGATTAGGTCACAGAGTATATGGATCTCAAGCAGAGTAACCCCTCTTGCGCCTAAGAGGGGTCATACTCCAACAAGCTCCCACAGAATTGAAACACATGGGTTCGAAGGCCACCACCTGAAGACTCCCCTAGATGGTGTTGTACAATAGGGCTAGTGTGATGGATGACAGTCTGGGTCAAAGTTGTGATCACCTGCAATGTCTCTATGTCGGCACTCTCCTTTGCAATGGTAGGCATTACAATCTGCTCATGAGGCGGCCTAGCAAGAGGTCGTCTCCCTTGCTGCATAGGATCTGGTTGTGCACCGAGCCTATCCTGAGCTGACCTCCCACCTCTCCCCTGGAAGTCCCTATCAAAATAATTTTGGATTTGGTTCAATACAAACTCACTGTATAGTTTCCTAAGAAAATATTAGGGGACTTCACAATTATTGCACGGTGGGTAATCAAAGACCATATACCATCTTTCATAAAAATGGTTCTTAATCTCTTGGTGGTGGCACCAATGAATAGGAAACCTCTTTGCATTGAGGGTAATATTTTTATTTGTTTTAGGGTCAGTGAATAGAGAGCACAAATCACCTTTAGTAATTTTTAAATCTTTTACTTGTTTATATGATAATTTGTCTGCATAATATGCCCTAGCTGTCTGCCTCCTATCTTGCCATCCAGATATTTGTTGGGTGATTGCATCTACATTTTTTAACATGTCTTTCAATGAATTTTCTAGAAGCATTCTTTCTGTGGTTGAAGCATTTGGATCACTCAACCTACTGATAAGATCCTCAAGTTTTTTTCTATTGTTCTCAATTTCACTCCTCAAATTTTCTTAAGTGCCAGGAGGGAATTGAGAGAATGGTGGGGGAGGTTGATTTTGTTGAGGATTTGTAGGATTTCCTATAGATTTAAAAAAAAAAATCAAATCTAACCTAAAACAAATAAAATCAATTTCAAACTAACAAATTCAAAACAAATAGTAAACAATACTTACCTCTCGCATCTCTTCGTCATCGTGGCACCATATTTGTAGAAAAAATCCAACTGTTCTTGATGAAATTTGCAGAAGTCCTTCCTCCTAGAACGTGAGCGTGAAAGTGAGGGTTTTTGGCCGTGGGCAGAGCTGAGAAACAGTGAAAAGTAAATGATACACATTTCACTTTTTTTTTTTAAAAGCACATAACGCGCTCGCATTATATGTTTCTCCATTTTTCCCATTTGGCCACAAAAGTGCGACCACCTTCATGCACCTGCCCAGGAGGCATACTACCAACTGGAAGCTCATCATATATGTAATGTATTTGTACAATCACTTGTTTGAATTGTTTCTTTCCACGACATACAAAACATCCACAAACAACAATTTTCTCAAAGTATTCATCCCATGTACTATAGTCCTGACCTACCTCTTCTTTAGTGTAATCATTTGTTGTGTCTGTAGTATCCATTGTCATATCCTCTTCCACCCACTATTGTCTATGTGATTTAACAATTTTAGGTCCACGTCCATGTACATATCTTTTTCTTTTGCTAGTTGAACGCTTAGGCTCTGCATTTTCTCCAATCTCCATCTAAAATTATCAACAACATGCATTAATTTATGTCAAGATTGGATAATAAATTATAAATTTCAATAATACTGTGAAAAGAGATGGATGTATACAAAATGCTATTAGATCATTTTTTCCTAAGTTAAGTCAAAATTTGAGTACCTGATGTCCCACTTCATCCGTCGTGTCCTCATTTGATATGACTCGATCTGTTTCCATGGCCTCATCTCACCCCTATAATACACAACATAGTAAATAATGTTTAGTACACCAATTATATCATTTCAACAAATATGCTATCCAACACAAAACCTCAGTTTAGTCATATATTTGACATATTGATATCATGTTTTGGCTATCCTAATTTTCAAACTTTTTCCTTGATCATAGAATCACATTTAATCACCATTCTTGTGCATTTTCAACCAATAAGTTTGACCTGAGAGGCCTCATGGACAAAAAAATGACTTTATCTCTTCTACATTGTAGCATTTGTCAATTCATAAACACCTTCCTCCTTTGGTTGAGGTTGCTTTCTCTTCTTACCTCTATTGTATTTGTATATTTCGTTGTCTCATCTATTTCCACCCACTTTCCTCTCAGCGATTTAGTATTTCTACGTTGTCCACGTCCTATCTCCATGTCCTCCTCTATGAATAAAAATTATGCCACAAAATATTTCACTGCACTACTGTCGAGAAGGAAAAAGCAACTTGCAGGACCGCGGTAAAAAGCACTCTACCACACCGAGCTGATGAAGGAGCTGTGGGACATCAGTGGTCACTACACTATCGCACACCAATGATAGAAGACTTGCGAGATTGTGAGAGTCACCACAACATAGCCAGGAATAGAAGGAAGAATCTCATGCCGCCACAGAAGCTTTCACAGCACTATCGCCGAGAAGGATGAAGCACCTTGTGGGATCGTGGTAAAAACCGCTCTACTGCACCGAGCTGATGAAGGAGCCACGTGCCAATGGTGGTCACAAAAACAAGGTAGGAGTTGGAATTATTTCCAACACTCTAGATCCTGTGATACACAACAATGAAAATTGTCACTATACAACAATGATAGGTGCTAAATTAGGCGCACTTGACGCCGCCTTATACATCCCAAACAAATTACATTAATAGCCAAAAGCTGATGCTAAGTCGGCATTAAATAATGCCAACTAAAGCGTTGACTAATGAATCAAAATTAAAAAATTAAAACTTTCCTGTGTGAACGAAGAAATCAAACGACAAAAAAGGGAAAAATGTTGCATGAAGGAAGAGAGTAGGGTGCTACCAGCAACTGATGAGAAATTCGATTTAGTTTGTGACACCATAGGTAAGGTTACAATTTTCTTTTCTTGCTTGAATTCGTGATTGTTTACTGCTCTTTGTATTGCATTTGAATTCGTGATTGTTTATTGGTTCGTGGCCTAACCAGTCCAGGCAACCTCTAAATTGTCCCATCATTATAAATTGCAAAACCTTTGAGAAACCAACACAAAATTTTACCCTGCCCATTTGAGCTTTGGCTCAAAATATTATAGCACGAAGTGAGGATGCTTTCGTATTCTTTCCCTAACCTGGGTATCAAGGAAATAGTGAACTGCTTGGAAAATCTAGGAATTGGGTTAGTCACTATTGAGCAACTGCTGAAAATAAACGTAGAAGCCGCTTGGTTTTTCCCAGCTGCGCCATAGTCACCAATGCCATGCCAAATTTGTGCAAGATTGCATTATGAAAGAGTTTCCATGATAAGGTTATGAACACTAAGAAAACTGAGCGAACATATTTTCCCTAGGTTATTAACACTAAGCAAACCCAGCAAACATATTTGCCCACAAAACAAAACTTTCATACCACAAACTAGATGAAAAATTTCATACCTGACAGTGTGTACTTCATTTTCCTCCACAGACTAGACAAAAATAATTTTCCCTAGGTCACCTTCAAATGTCAAGCAATAGAGGGACACGAGCATTGTCAGCAAACTCTGGCCACAATGAGGTAATTCATTGTCAATTTATAGATTTGTAAATGTTTCCATTGTTTCTTTGAATTTTACTTTTTAGTTTTTTATTTCTAAATTTAAAAGAAGAAATATAAGTTAAATATATATATATAGGGACACAAGAGTGACAAAGATAAAGAGGAATTGGCTTCCATATTGGGGGTAGAGGCAGTGAACAAATTGGTTAATGTGGACTAGACAACACTTTCCAGATACATAGAAAAACAATATATTAATGCCCCTCAAACATTGCAAACAAACCAATTGTGTCAAAGGGAATCAATTGATTCCCCAAGCAATCCTGGATTGAGCAAAAGATCCAGGAGGAAATCAGTGGCAGTAAAATCTAAGATTGTGGAATAGGGAGCAAAGACTTCCACTCCTAGGACACAAACTTCTTCCACGATGCCATGTTTTCAATCTTGCATTGGTAGCTATAATTCAAATATAAAATACAAGGTGGTTTCAAGGGAAGTCTAAATGATGGATGCTGGGAAAACATTTGTGAATAGGTTGAAGGAATCATGCCTTCAACAATTCAAAGACCATCTACATTTTCCATTCGCAAAGATACCCATGCACCTAAAAAAAGCAATTATCCATGACATGGAGACTGATTCTGGCATAGGTTGGTCTGTAAAGAAGATAAAGCTATGAATGTCTCAAAACTGCAAGAGATTTTGGTGCAACCAAACAAAGAAGATAAACAAAATCCCTCCTAAGCTAAGGCAGAAAAAAAGGCCAATTGATGTAAGTGGGAAAGTATGGAGAGAGCTTGTAAAAGCATATGAGAAGTCAGATGCACAAAGGAAGTTCAGTGAGGAGAGTACATAGGTATTTGAATTTTGTCATAAGATTATATCAAATTTATTCAACGATATTTAAATTTTATTTGTGCATAGTTAAATTGAATTAGTATATGTTTCAGGACAAGGCCTCCAAGGCTAGGCTTGAGAAACTTGTTTCCACACATTCCAGTGGCCAAAAAGGTTTACAGGCCTTGATTTGTACATTTGTAAGTATATTTAATATTTTAAATGATATATTTTTTATTTCCTTGTAAAAATTAAATGATTGCATATTAATTAGTTTAACTAGTCCATGTACCATGTTTTGACAGGAGGAGAAATATGGCTGCCATCCAAAGCAATTTGAAAAGAATATGTTACAAAACAATAAGTGGAATGATTTTGTAATATGGATGGAGAACGAGGTATCAATAGTTGAGTTTCAATAACTTAGTTAGATATTGTTGTGTTATTATGTCAATTTGCATCTCTTGTGTTGAGTTGTTTATTGATGCATAGGATGAGTAAATAGAACTCAAATCTTATGGTTACAAGATGGCCATTTATATGCATGAATACATAGTAGAAGGATGTAGATGAACTCAATTCATTTGACTTTATGCCTCTTGGCAAGAATTCCTCTTGAATCTCTAATATCAGGTGCCTGAGACTTCCCTATAGCTTTTACCTTTCATTGCCACCTTTCCTCTTCACTGTGAGACTCTTCTCCTTTTTCCTTATTTTCATTTTTGGCTTCAACTTCTAATTCATCCCATGTTTTACCTTCCTCCTCTTCAAAATCTTCTTCTTCTTCTTCGTCCTCCTCTGACTCCACAAGAGATTCATCTTCTGAACCTTCCTCATCTGATTCTAATTCCTCTTCTACATCAGAGGATTCATATCCTTATATGACTCTTTTGAATTATCAGAATCAGAATCACTAGCTTCCATATTCAAAAATTCCCAACCAACATCTTCAATAAATTTATCTAGATCATTAGTAATACTCTTCAAAATTGGCCACCAGTTCAAGTTCATTCTGCTTTCATAATACTTTATATCCATGGAGTTCAACCATTCCTTGATGCCATCAAGCGAAGATTGAGGAATGGTGTACATGCGGAGTACATCTCGCTTGAATTTTTTGAAAACAATAGCCATATCAAATGTCTTTTGCCCAAGTCCTACTCTCTCAAGGTTAACAATCTCAATCTCACAAATAGCAATTACTAAGAAAGGTAATTCCACCAACTCTACCAAATAGTTTACCGTAGGAACAATAAAAGCAGAGGCTTTGAAAGGACTCCATGAAAACCAAGCTCTCTAAATGGTATATCAAAATCTAGTTCAAAATATTTTAGATGAGGCTGCCCTCATAGCTCTCTTACTCACTTGAAAAATCCTTGAAACTCTGTATTGATTTTATTTTTCATGTCCCTCTCTTGTTGTTCTTCCTCAATTTCATCAAGATCATACATTGACCTTCTTGACCCTCCTAAAGTTTGGACCACATCCATTACCTCCACATAAAATTGGACATCCTTGGTCTTCTTGGCTCCCATGCCATGATATGGTTATGCAAATGAAAATGAAGCAAAGTAATCATCTCCTTCTCCACTAGCTAGAAGAATGCATGCTTAATGTTTTGATACATGATATCAACTCTCTCTTCTACTCTCATGGTTGAATATCAAAATCCAGTATGGTGGGCCTCCGTAGTTCTAGTCATCTTTCTTCCTCTTCCACCAAATGTTGGCTTGATCCACACATTTACTAGCCTAATTGACTTTTTTTTTAAAGATGAAGTTTCTCTTGAGTCACCAGTGTAGCTCTCTCTACCTTTTTAGACTCTTTCATTGCTATAGATTATCTCTAGGATTTAATCATTTGTACCACATGGTTGATATTCTTTCAATCCTTGCATCTAAAGGAAATTTTTTTAACATAAATACTACTACATAATTTCAATGTTGCCATTGTAGTTGGCATTAAAGCTGATACCTGCAACATTGAAAATTATCCTTATATAAGAATTCCCTCCATCTTGTTGGCTTGTAACACTCTTGATGGTGGCTACATGAAAGTTGATTATGATTCCTCTTCTACATCAGAGGGTTCATATCCTTGATCTAACTCTTCTGAATTATTTGAATCAAAATCACTAGCTTCCATATTCAAAAATTCCCAACCACCATCTTCAAAAAATTTATCTAGATCATCAGTAATACTCTTCAAAATTGGCCACTAGTTCAAGTTCATTTTTCTTTCATAATAATTTATATCCATGGAGTTCAACCATTCCTTGATGCCATCAAGGGAAGATTGAGGAAAGGCGTCAATGCAGAGTACATCTTGCTTGAAGTCTTTGAAAATAATAGCCATATCAAAATCCTTTTTCCCAAATCCTACTCTCTCAAGGTTAACAATCTCAATCTCGCAAATAGCGATTACTATGAAAGGTAATTCCACCTACAACTCTACCAAATAGTTTACCGTAGGAACAATAGAAGTAGAGGCTTTGAAAGGAACTCCATGAAAACCAAGCTCTCTAAATGGTATATCAAAATCTAGTTCAAAATCTTTTAGATTAGGCTGCTCCCATAGCTCTCTTACTCGCTTGACAAATCCTTGAAACTATATTGATTTTATTTTTCCTATCGCTCTCTTGTTATTCTTCCTCAATTTCATTAGGATCATGCATTGACCTTCTTTCCCCTCCTAAAGTTTGGACCACATCCATTACCTCCACATAAAACTGGACATCCTTGGTCTTCTTGGTTCCCACGCCATGATATGGTTATGCAAATGAAAATGAAGCAAAGTAATCATCTCCTCTGTTGGCTGGAAGAATGCATGCTTAATGTTTGATACATGATATTAGCTATCTCTTCTGCTCTCATGGTTAAATATCAAAATCCATTATGGTGAGCCTCCAAAGTTCCAATCATCTTTTGTCCTCTTCCACTAAATGATGGCCTAATCCACACATCTGCTAGCCTAATTAACTTTGTTTTTGAAAGTTGAAGTTTCTACTGAGTCACCAGTGTAGCTCTCTCTGCCTTTTCAAACTCTTTCATTGCTACAGATCATCTCTAGGATTTAATCATCTGTACCACATGGTTGATGTGCTTTGAATCCTTGTATCTAAAGGAAATTTCCTTAACATAAATATTGCTATGGAATTTTAATGTTGCCATTGTATTTGGCATTAAAGCCGGTACCTACAACATTGAAAATTATCCTTATATAAGAATTCCCTCCATCTTGTTGGCTTGTAACACTCTTGATGGTGGCTACATGAAATCTGATTATGATTCCTCTTCTACATCAGAGTGTTCATATCCCTTATCTGACTCTTCTGAATTATCAGAATCAGAATCACTAGCTTCCATATTCAAAAATTCCCAACCACCATCTTCAAAAAAATTATCTGGATCATCAGTAATAATCTTCAAAATTGGCCACCAGTTCAAGTTCATTCTACTTTCATAATACTTTATATCCATAGAGTTCAACCATTCCTTGATGCTATCAAGTGAAGATTGAGGAATGGCATCAATGTGGAGTACATCCCACTTGAAGTCTTTGAAAATAATAGCCATATCAAATTCCTTTTTCCCAAGTCATACTCTCTCAAGGTTAACAATCTCAATCTCACTAATAGTGATTACTAAGAAAGGTAATTCCACCAACTCTACCAAACAGTTTACCGTAGGAACAATAAAAGTAGAGGCTTTGAAAGGAACTCCATGAAAACCAAGCTCTCTAAATGGTATATCAAATTCTAGTTCAAAATATTTTAGATGAGGCTGCTGCCATACCTCTCTTACTCACTTGACAAATCCTTGAAA
The DNA here is from genome assembly GCA_007258455.2 of Sequoia sempervirens. Lineage (NCBI taxonomy): Eukaryota > Viridiplantae > Streptophyta > Pinopsida > Cupressales > Cupressaceae > Sequoia > Sequoia sempervirens. The sequence continues at coordinate 382,515,993 of VDFB02270651.1, read as the reverse complement.
CTTTGTATTGATTTTATTTTTCATGTCCCTCTCTTGTTGTTCTTCCTCAATTTCATCAGGATCACACATTGACCTTCTTGCCCCTCCTAAAGTTTGGACCACATCCATTACCTCCACATAAAATTGGATATCCTTGGTCTTCTTGGTTCCCACGCTATGATATGGTTATGCAAATGAAAATGAAGCAAAGTAATATCTTCATCTCTATTGGCTGGAAGAATGCATGCTTAATGTTTTGATACATGATATTAACTCTCTTTTTCTCTCATGGTTGAATACTAAAATCCATTATGGTGGGCCTCTAGAGTTCCAATCATCTTTCTTCCTCTTCCACCAAATGTTGGCTTGATCCACAAGTCTGCCAGCCTAATTGGCTTTGTTTTTGAAAGTGAAGTTTCTCCTGAGTCACTAGTATTAGCTGTAACTTTTTTGAAATTTTATTATGGTATGTGCACTTAAATATAATGTAATATGATTATGGTTTCATCTCATATGTTGTAATATTAGATATATAACAGAAAAATAAATTATTGCATGAAATAAATAATAATTTTTCATTCTAAATGTTTTTTTTTGCAAAACACGGGTCTTCCAGAAGATCAAGATCATCCTCAACATGATATAGATCTAAAAAATATTGGTTCTACCGATACAGATCACATGGCAAAGGATGATGATGATGCAGGTGCAGAAGACATCGAGGCCGATGATAATGATGATGACGACGACAATGATGATGATGATGATGATGAGACAGTTGGTGGTAGTAACCAGTGACATTCATGATCATATAGAATGCATCATGGATCATTGTTGATATATCGTTATGATGACTCTTTTCATGGTTATTATCATATGTATCATTTTCACAGCCTACAGTACTATATTATTGAGTTGTATCATATTGACATGTATCATTTTCACTATATCATTTGGACATGTATCATCTTGACTTGTATCAGTTTGAGTTACATAATTTATCAATTTTATTTATATCATTTGTACATGTATCATTTTCACTTATGTCGATTGTTGGACATGTATCATTTTGACATGTTTTTGATGTATTGGCATATTTGACTTTCACTTGTTTTAGTTATATACATGATGATGATCTTATCGGTATTGACTTGTCAATTTATATATATTAAAATTGGTCAATGATTTTTGGTTAGATATTTATTATGTATGAAGATTTTAATTTATTGTTCAAGATGGATGTTGTCAAATTCAATTAAATTATAGATATTTGACTCACTTTTTAATTATAGATGATGATCATGTTACAATAATAGTTCAGGCGGTGATGAAAGGTAAAATTAATGCTTGGCACCTCCAAAATGTAATTGAACAAATCAAAGAAGTGTTAAGCTCTTTTGAAAGTTTTGCGGTGAGCTACATTAAAAGAGGTGGTAATGTGGAAGTCAATGTATTATCTAAATGGGCTTTAAATTTTTGTGAAACGGGGGAATTCAAGTTGGAGGATTTTAGAGGTGTTAAGTTAGTGAACTTAGGTGAAAACAAAATTCCTTAAATGAACAAGGTGGTGGAGCGAGTGGAGTAGGTTTGACATGACAAGAAAAGGCAGGGGTGGTGGGTGGTGGTGAAGTAGTACTTCATTAATAGTAGTGTGGTGAAGTAGTACTTCATTAATAGAAAGCCCTCGATTAAGATGTGTTAATTGCATTTGGAAAGGGTCAAGAAAAAATTTACAACAAACTTTGGTGGTGGTGGCGTTGGTTGTCAGGAGAAATGAAATACACTTTCACCTTCTAGTCAGGAAGATTTTTGGGCCCGTTTTATGGAGAGGTGTCCAAAAAACAACTGCAGAGCCTTTTCCTTGTTGATGACGAGCGGCTAGTGCAATGTGCAAAAATGATTTGTGGCAAGGATTTTGGCTCTCTGAAACACAAATATCGAACCAACATGGACATTTACTCCTTAATTATGGCGTGGGGCTTGGATTTAGGTGAACCAGTGCAAATGGTGAGGATGGTGATGCAAAAACTTGTGCATGAATATTTTCTAGTAGGCATGGAGTCCATTCTCGAATGGGCAGTTTCGAGTGTAGGTTTAGATTATTTTGAAGGACTGGTAGATGATGAAATTGAGGAGCTCTATGGGAGACCAGGGCTCAAACCCTTTATTTGTTGGCCCGAAGGAAAATACAAAGATTGTTGCCATGAGGAAGCGCGTTTGGGATGGAAAGCACTCAAACTCTTCATCGAAGTAAAGGCGGAGATGTAGGGATTAGAAGCAAAAAGGAAGCACTAGAAGAAGAAGTCAGGGAAGCAAAAAAAGAAGTCGTTGGGTCCGGGTGGAGCTTGTTAAGACTGGTCATGTTTGTTTGTGTCTGATTTTTAATTCTCCCTCCGCTTTTGTTGTATTAAAGTGTGTAACTCTTAACACTGTTAATGGTGGTTATTTTTTGTAAGGATTTTATTGGTAAACAATTACAAGCGTTACAGGGTTTATTTAATGTTTTACTCTGCACATTAAGGTGCCTCTAGTTTTTGTCATTTGCTATAGAATTTTGGTGGGTAATGACACTGAACAATAGATGTACATTTTTATCTTTACAAGCAATACAAAAATTTCGTGTTACCAACCCAAAAAAATAATTATCTTGTTATTTAATCATATGAGTTAAATAATTAAATTACTTAGTCTATAATCATATGAGTTATTTAAGAGGCGCAATATATTGAACTAATTAAATTAAAATAAAACATATTAAATTAATAAATGGAAGCAAAACAAGAAGCATTTTTAGAAGAAAAAAAGGAAGCAACAATGGAAGCCAAACTAGAAGCAATCTTGGAAGCAAAATTGGAAGCAAAATCGGAAGCAAACTTGGAAGTAAAATTGAAAGAAAAATTGAAAGCAAAGTTGGAAGCAAAACTGGAAGCAAAACTAGAAGAAAAACTGGAAGCAAAACTGGAAGCAAACCTGGAAGCAAAATCAGAAGCAAAACTAGAAGAAAACTTGGAAGCAAAACCAGAAGCAAAATTGGAAGCAAACCTGGAAGAAAAATTGGAAGCAAAATTGGAGGCAAAACTAAAAGCAAAACTGGAAGCAAAATTGGAAGCAAAACCAGAAGCAAAATTGGAAGAAAACCTGGAAGCAGAACTAGAAGCAAAACTAGAAGAAAAATCAGAAGCAAAACTAGAAGCAAAAATGGGAGTAGACATAGAAGCAAAATCGGAAGCCAAATTGGGCACTAATTTAGGCACTATTTCTGACGCTATTTTAGGCACTATTTCCTGGCGCTATTTTAGGCACTAATGGGGGTGCTACGATTTTTTAGCGCTAACTCTGACACAACGTCCAATGCAAAAGTCAGCACTAAATTTGGTGCCAAGATGTTCATGCCTGTTTGTGCTGAGTTTAATGCCATCCAAATCACCCAATTCATGAACTCAAATACACTAAAATCCGGTGCTATTTTAGGCGCTATTTTCCTGTTTTGTTGTAGTGCCTAGATCCTCACCATGGGCTCCACCCTTGGGATCTCTTTGGGGGGATGGTCCCCTTAGACCCCACAAGATGGTCTTCACCCCCTTGCACTCCCCTGTTAATTAATTTGGGGGAAATGCAGCTACTAAAGTCACCAAAATATCAATTCCAACATGATTAGTCACCACATACCAACAAATGGAAATTTAATAATTTCAATAATATTAGTTCCTTGATCTAAATTAGGTGATAAGGTCAAATATTTAACCCAATGTACTCATATATATTAAATGTTTTAGCTCTAAAGCAAGATGCGATTCAAGAGAGAATAGAGAAATTGAAATTTAATCTAAACGCATAAATTCTAGTTATATATTTATTAGAGTACACTTAAAATCTGTTATAAGAAATCAAAAATCATGCATAATTTAACAATCCTTAGACCAACATACAAGCTCCATCTATTGCAATAAAATGATACTCAAATAAACCTTAAAAGACACATTACAACTTCTTATGAATCCAACCAATTATAAGAATACACGACAAATGAACTATCAAAGACAACAAAATCTCCTAAAATATAATCTAGCATAAGGGGGTAACTAGATCAAAGACTACTTACATAGTTATATCCTTTATAAAAAGCTTAAAATACACATGGATACCAAAATTCCTACTTTGTTTCAATATTCAGCACCATAGATATTCATCCCAAAATGCAGGACAAGTAAAGAAATCTATAGGAAAACCATAGAAAAACCAATAAAACTTTAAAATCAAGCTTGATTTTATGTATAATAAGTTTGAGAAAGACTAGAATCAATTAGATTCTAACACTTGGATAAATATATTTCATTTGATCATCAAGTCACAATTAGATTAGATTGGAAAATAATTACATCCAACTTCTTATCCAATAAATAATTTTAGGAAAGACATATAGCAAAATTTTAGAAAAAGGAACTTTGATTCCTATAACCTAACCCACATGAATCCCATATTGTTAGTATATTTTAGAAAACACAAAGGAAAATATTTCCATAGATTTTTTAGGGTAATTAAGTTACATATCATATCCATAGTCAATAGAAAAAATTTATTGGTCAATATCATGGTATGACATGCAAAAAAAAATTAAGAACTCCAAATCCCAAGAAAAATTCATATAATAAAATTTATAAGAACTTCACCATAGTGTATTATACCATGAGCTCTATAATTAACTAGTGCAACACCAAAATATTTTGATTTGATCATCTCGAGTAATAGACATCCACCAATTCCATTAAATTACCCAAGTAGCTTGCTTGGGTTTATAGCCAAAATCTCTTGACCCATGTCTCTTCAGTTAAGTTTATAAATGTATGAGAAATGTGCTCAACATTATTTAATCATGTGACACAACATAAAAATATAAGACTACTCTACAAAAATAAGTATATTTGGATGACATGGTTAAAAGATGTAGATAGGCCAAGTCTTGTCATTTAATATTTATTAATTACTTATTACTATTCATCATTATTCATTTATCTATTAATTAAATAATATTTTATTATTAATTTATAAGATTCTATTATCTATTTAAATAAAACTTCTACCTTTTACTTTATCATGTAACTTCATCTTCAAATTAGGAACTTCTTCTCATTTATCCATTTAATATATTAAATATTTCACTATTATCTTCTCATGAGTTCAAAATGACAAATTTTCAATTTTAGTTGAGTTGACTAAACAACCTATCTATTTAACTCAAGTCTTCAATCTTATCCCCATCCATCCATTTTATTTTTTAGGAAATTCTATAAATACCTTCATCCTCTCATCATTTATATGAATCAAGTCTTAATACAAGTCTATTATGTTGAGATTTATTATCGAGACGATATAGTGTTATGTTGTTTAGTTGCATCCATATCTATTAATGAGAAAGTTGCTACAACAAGATTGATCCAAGGTTTGTAGTGAAATTGGTAAATAGGACTTGATTTGTCTACTTATTGTTTGTTTTATTTTTAAGTTCTTATTTTTACGTTTTTCATTTTCATTGCATACAAAACCCATCAAGATAATTTATCATTTCTTCTCTAAGATGGGTAAGGGTTATAAAAGAACTATTGGAAATGTCCATTTCATTTTATTCTTTTCAAAATTGATACATTCTTTAATATGGTTGACGATATCATCCTTTATTCTCTTTCAAGTGAATATTTCCCTAATCTATTTATAGGTCTCAATAAATACCCAAGGTGGCCTACTAAGAGACTATCATGAACTGCTTGCAAAATCTTCCACTTCATTCTTGCTTTTGGCACCAAGTAGACAATTCCCTTGTAGATAATGAGTTCATTACATATGGTGTACCTATCATCTAACAACTTCTCTCCAACAAATCATTTTTTAATGTGTTCTTAGCATACTCTATTATGATTTCATTCTTCCAATCCATTGAGATTTGAGATATGGAATACAAATTCAATCTTCTATATAGTGCATCAACAACAACATTTATGTTTCCTTTGAGATACTTAATATGAAAATCATACACTTGGATTTTTCACACCCACTTCTATTGCTACTCTATTAGATCATTTTAATTGATAAATTTTCTCAAACTAAATCTGTTTTGACCATAAATTAACCACCCACCAAGTATTTCCCAAATTTGATCATTTCATAGATGATGGCCAACATTTCCTTATCATAGGTGGAGAAATTCCTTTCCACCTCTATGATCTTCTAACTCTTAAAATTAATCAAGTATTTTTTTGCATGAGCACAACCCTAATTCCTTCTCTTGATGTATCACATTAAATAATATGAAAGGAAGAGTAAAATCTAGAATTGCTAACATAAGGCACAATATCATTACCTCTTTTAGTATATCAAATGATTACATTGTGCATCATCAATCCATGTGAAACCTCCCTTCTTTGTTAGGTTAATTAAGGGCACAACTAGTTGGCATAATCCCTTAACAAAATTCTTGTAGTAGTTGCAAAGGTCGAAGAATCCTTGCAACTAAGTCAAGGTCCTACAAGGAGGCTAGTCCCAAACTATTTTTATCTTCTCCATGTCCACCTACACTCCCATTATAATAATGATGTGACCTAGATATGAGATATTTGTCATAATAAAGTCACACTTTTACTCCTTGGTCCAGAGTTTTTATGCTTCCATAAATCCCAATACTTCATCAATGTGTCTTAGGTGCTTCTCTCATATTTTTTTGTAGATAACCATATCATAAAAAATAAGGATGAACTTCCTTAGTTTCTCTCAATAAACATGATTCATAGATGACTATAAATTTGTTGGAGAGTTTGTCACACCAAACTACATAACTAAAACTCATAGTGTTCATAGTAAAATTGAAATCTTGTCTTGTTAATAGACTTTGATATGATTGTAGCCTACTTTGAGATCTATTTTTGAGAAATATATTGTTCAATGAATCTCATCTATTAGTTCATCGATTTTGGGAGTGGGGTGTTTTTTCTTGATAGTCTTCTTGTTTGATGCTCTATAATTGATGCTCATTCACATTGTGTCATCCTTCACCAAAACCATAGAGGAAGAAAAGGGACTTGAGCTAGGTCCGATGTTCCCTATTTCTAGTAGTTCTTTGATGTCCTTTTTAATTTCCTCCTTGTGTCTCTTATGGTGGATTTTTTTTTTAGAATTAATCATATGAAGTGATGGAATTTTGACCCGAGTGGTCAAATTGTGGCTCCATCACTCATGTCCAGTTCCCTCAAAATATAGGGTGGAAAATTTGGTTGCTTCATCTTTAGTAATATGTATGAGGGATAGGTATGTATCTAGCTTGTGTACCCATGCACAAGCTAAGACTTTATTAGATCCAACATAGGGATAGACTATCAACTTCACCAAAGTTTTTTGCACATCTCTTTGAAAATATTGTGGCCCAAGCTTAGGCCTTAAAACATTCCATGACTTCTTCATTACATAATTGGTTGGTGACATTTCACTTAAAATTTATTCAATAAGAGCTATGTAATTTGTATTACAATCCTTATATCATCAAACAATGAGCTTTGGTCTTTAATTTTTGGAGCCTCTACCTCCTTATTTAAAAAGGTAGGCTAGGTTAGTCTTGTAGTTAAAATAAGAATAGTCTTTTATGTGTGGGTTTGAGTGACATCTAGATTATTACTGTTAGTGATCCAAATCTGCACCCTTAATGCCAAGCTATGAAAGAACTCAGTAGGTTTGGATGCAACATGGGACTGCTCTCAGGTTGTGGGTCTCCTATTTGAAAGAAAACCTTCAGATTATGGGTTGGCTCCCCTTTTGATGCCACCTAACTAATGATTTCTGAGGAAAATGGTAAAAAATGCATAAAAAATGAAACATTCAACTGAAACTACCTTAGGTGATAACTGACTAAGACTTGGAAATAGCCTATTACATTCAAAACAATGTCATAAAACCTGGTTTACACAACTCATTTCCACATGCATTTCACATAAGTAATTTATAAGGAGGTTTATTAACAAGACTCTTAGAAGGAAACAAAATCTCACAACTAACAACACTTGCATGAACTAACACAACTTATAACCTATAATAATGGATTTTTTTGCTAAATAGATGCTTAAACATGAGACAAGATTGCAAGGAAAGGTAAAATTTCACAAAACAATCTGATCAATCACTAACAACACACCATAAAACATGAAATAAGAAGGTAAATGTTCTATTTTATTGATTCAAAGTACTCACTGTATCACAAGTCCATCTGAGTTACAATACTAATCCTGCTGAAAAATAACTCCAAAACCAAGCTATCACTTTGCTAGAAAGAAAGAACTAACTCCAAAAACACTGTTTGAAGTTACTTAAGCAAAAAACAACTCCTCTCACACATTTCCATCTAGAAGGTTCTAGTTGGATGTCGCAATGAGGCCAAAAAAGAACCTTCTTAAATCACTCCAAAAAGTCCTCCAAATGGTCCAAGGTCAAGCCAAGACCATAGTCACACCAAAATTGTGACAAAATTGTCTCCAAAACAATCATTTCTCTCCAAAATAGTCAAAGGTGCAACTCACACACTCTCTTCATGTCTGCCAGTCATAATTTTGTCTCCCACAACCTTGACCCATGCTACATGTGTGTTTTGAAAACACAAGACTCTATTTTGCACTTAAAACAATAATTTGGTTAAGTGACTCATTACATCACTTAATCAAATTACTTTACATTTTAATGACAAATGCAAAAGGGCCCCACCACCATCCTTGGATTACATTTACATTTGCATATGAATAACATTAAAGTGATTTGCAAATCACTTAAATGATGTTTTTACATTCTGAAATAAAATGCAAAATATCATGGTATACCTAAATGCTTCCAAAAGCATTAAGCAAAATCAAATCCTTCCAAGGCATTTGATCAATTATATTTACCTTCATTCTGCACTTCAAGGCCAAAAAGACATGACTATGACTTAGTCAACAACTCCTAATTTTCAAAGGCAAATAAAAGGCCCCAATAATTCGGCCTATGTGAGCTCCACAATCTTTGGAAGACACATTTTAAAGTCTGTAAGGCACCATAGGATCAAAGGTCAAAGGCATATCATTTGGGACTTAGCACATTTTAAAAGCAAGGCATATGATGTTCACATAAGGCAAAAATGCCTAAGTCTTAAGACTCACCATCGACCATGTAACACATTAAAATGTGTTTTCACTTTTTAAAACAATGGGGAAAATCCCATCGGCCTCCAATGTAGGGTTCAAACCCTAAACAAAATATATGGGAAAAGAAAAAGAAACCCATTTCATTTTGATTTGAGCCTTCTGGAAGAAACCTCTCTCGCCATGATGATTTGATGAAGACACTGGAAACACATTTTCTATGGCCAATTCTTGACATCTTCTGATGAAAAGCACATAAAATAATAGGTAATTTGTGGTTTTGTGTACAAAATCTGTATTTTCCATTTCTTTGAAGGCCATTTGATGTTCAACAGCTGCGGCCATGACAAATCTCTGATGATTTTCTATTGTTTCATTTTCCTCTATGGTTGTTCCTGCTTCTTTAGCCACCATTGGTGATTTTCTCAAGCTCGAATGAAGGCTCAATGTAAAAAAAATGCTTGAACATTGCAAAAGAAAAGAGCCAAAACCTCAGGTAAGCCTTTAGCTGACCCATATCATCTAATTTTTGAGCAAAAATAGCTCATTTCGAGCCTCCAACTTGAAAATAAAGCAACAATGTTTATTTTCTTTTGTATTTGAAGTTAAATTAAGAAACCCCAATGTAGTTCATTGTTTTTTGAAGAAAAAATGCTTCTTTGGCCGCGACCATGATGAATTTATAATGGTTTTCATATACTTTTGTTTTCCTTCAAAACTCCATGATAACTATTTAAATGGCTCTGTATCTTTGCATTCCATCAGAAACCCAAAGTGGGTTCTTTGATTTTGAAGAAAAAACCCTCCTTTTGAACCATGGTTGTGAGGAGATAGTTGAGTTTTGAATGCTTATGTTGCTTTTTTTTGGAAAAGAAACTCAATACATTTCTCCTTTAATGTCTCTGTATTTGAAACTTTGAACGAACCCAGATGGGTTTTTGCTTTGAAGAAGAAAACCTGGTTTTCCTTGACAACACTCTTGTATACTTCTGTATTTGAATTTCATAATAAAATCACAATTGGGTTTCTTTATTTTGAGGAAAACAATGACCTCACCAGGCTGCCTTGAAACATTGTCTGAAAATTATCATGAAAGTTTTCCTTTTTTGCATCTCTGAAGTTGTATTTGGTATAAATCTAGATGGGTTCTATTGCTTTCTTGTATTCTGCATTTTATTATAAAACCCCAAGCGGGTTCCTTCACTTCATGAAGAAAAGATCTCTCCCAACCACGACCTCCAAAAGGAATGAAATGGGTTTTTGCATTTTCAGTTTTTTTCCTTTTGGAAGAAAATGCTACATGATTCAATGCCAATGTACATTATGTGTATAATTTAAAGGCTCCATACATCTTTCCATTTCTTTGAATACATCAGATTCATTTTTGAACTCTGCAACAAGGTTTTGAGTTTTCCATGTGCCCACAAGTTGTGATGCATGAAGTGGGCTTGTTGAAGGAACCATAGATATACCAATTGCACATCCACCAAGCTGCTCACCATTTATGAATGCTCCATGACTCTGAATTTGTTCCTTCAGTGAGACAATGTTCTATCTCGATTGCTCTTTCTTTTGTATTGATTCCTCAATTGAAGGCATATTGCTTTCTTTCTTTGGGATTCTGCTAGGCCAAGCAGCTATATAACAACCACTCAAATGAAATGCAAAACATGAAACATTATTATCATTCCCTCCAATTTGTCTTTCATCTACATTATGCCTTGATAGTTGCAATGCATTGTATCCTTTAGGACTGCCCCTTTCTAGCTCTTTACATGAGGGCTATGCATGATAGTATTTTATGTCATTATCCTAGGAACATTGTCATTTGTTCAATCATGCATGTCACTGCATTGTATCATAGATATTTTGTTTATTCAAATACCAATGAGTGATTATTATGATTTGAAAAGAAAGCACTTTGTACCTCATAAAGGGTTGCCTTGTATAGATTTACTGGTCTTCTCTATGTGTTAGTGATTGTATTTTTAATTATTGCACTTCCAATGCATGTTGTTTCTGTCTTTTAACACCGTTGTTTGAACCTTCAATGAAGTGCATTGTCCTATTGTGAGTGATGACTATACTATCCTTTCCATGAAAACCTCTCATGTTCCTAAATAACCATGGTAACTCCTTGTGCTTGTGGCTGATCATTGATCCTTGCAATCCTATCTTTTGATTTCCTTTGTCTTTGCATCCTTTGTAACTATTGCACTTATAAGTTTATTGTGAAACAAGATACACCTATCGGTTAATGAATTTACTTGGACACCCAAGTATGCACTTTAAACTTGAAAATGCTTCACATGACATCAAGCCCAAACATGTTCTAACATTGCTGAGATCTTATGACCTTAGAAGACAATGACATCAATATAAACCAAAACATGTAGATCCCATACTATTCACAACTATTAGCCATTATATGCATTATCCCCAAACCATGATTACCATTGTTCAACCTTTCATCAATAACATCAACTATCATTGATTTTTTGCTCCCATTCTCAAATCAAGAGTTCTTGTATTCTTTTCTTGTAAACACGGCCTTTCTTATTCATAGTCAAAATATGGTCCTTGTCATTGCACATATCCATCTTCATTGCCATCAAACTTTGTGCATTAGGACTAGCCTATTGCAAATCAAGTTTTATAACCTCTATAACTTGAAGTTCATCTTTCATCTAGTTTATTTGCCTTGCAAAGAGCACCAAACATGATTGTATATGTTGCATCATCTAGTGCAATGCTTTCAAATGTTCATATGTTGGCCTAATTTATGAAACACATTCACTTTACATACCCTTTTTGGTGATCATGTTTAGGGGTTGCTCCATTGAGGGCATTGTTGTTTGAAATGCATTGATATCATGATGTGATTTTCTTTCATGTTGTTAATTGCATTCTGAAATACATTTCTTTTTTGGACCTTGATGTCTTGTAGCATGATTGTATATGTTTCATGCCTCCAATGATCATTGATTTGGTTTTGATTTGGTTCAATGTGAGCAGTGCATACTCCCTTTGATTCATGTAGACTTGTTGTGTCTTTCACCATGTTCTCTTCACTACTCTGTCTTTGACTCTTGGCACACAAGGTTGTTATTTCTCATTAATTCTTGTTGTCCCACATGCTTCATCGAATATTCATGTCCCATTATGAGATGTATCGTGTATTCTCCTTTTAGGACTGCCCCAATCTTCATGACTTCTCCCAACAATTGCTTGTTTCCCCACAATTTTGTAACTTGGTTTCCACAACATTTCAGTCCTTTTGATCATGTGCAACAAATAAACATCATCTCCTCACTTTAATCCTAGTGGGCAAACACATGCCACCTATGTTGGTGACTTGAAAGCTCACCATCCTATGTGATGTGTGGTTTTCCAATAGGGTTGAGGTGAGAGGAACTTGATAGTACCTTGGATTTTTACTTCTTGTTGCCCCATATGCCTCATGATGGCTTCAGGCATGCCTTGATTTCTCCTTCATTGTTTAAGAGATGCATAATTGAACTTGATGCAACTATGAAATCATTTACTTCTTTTAATAAAATGGATCATGGATCCACTTAAGATGATTGAAAGACATGTCCAACAAAATGTACCTTCCTTTTGACATGATGGTGGCCATATAACTGATTCATTATGAAAAGATGAAGTATGAACTCTTGACAACTCAAATTATGTGTTGCATCTTTTGAATCTGATAATGAAAGTTGATCAATTGGTGTGATTCCATATTGATTTAATGCATTAATAGCATGTCTATCATTGATTTGATCAAGTTGCTCAATTTCCTATCCCTCTTAAAACATCAGAGGGTAGCATGTTGAGCTCTACCCTCGTGGGAGCCACATTTACCCCACATGCTATAATTAGTTGAATTAGAATAGTAACAAGACTTGTCCTAAATCTACACAAGGAACAAACAGTTAGATAAACAAAGCATATCATATGTGTGTTTGATCACTCCTTTCTTGTTTTCAGGGACACTTATGGTATGCTTCTATTTTAATGCTTGTAGAAATTAGATCACACATTTATGGATGTTTTGAATATAATTTTGATCAGGGATCTTTCATTTCTCTAACAACACTATTTTAATCCAATGCAAGAAACCTAGGAGCAACGAGGAGGGTGTCAAACGGAAGCAGAGCAACAAAGCAGCAGAGATGATGCGAGGCCAATTCAACGGGATTCGTCATTCCACTAGGAAATGATGGGTCCCTTTTCATGTTATATGCAATTTACTTTTGTTATCCATATGTGTATGATTTCTTCTTTACTAGCATTAGGATAGCTAGTCCCTTGGCTTGTGAGGGACATTTATACGCTCATGATTATCAATAAAGATTACATTTGCAATACATATGGTTCTCTTTCTTATTTTTTTGTAATTGCAACACTGGAATAAAATGCAATTTGTTTTTTGAAAATCTCCTCCATGCATATTGATGAACTTAGAAAAATATAGTGTATCTTTAATGTTTAAACGAAAACACAAAAAAAATAAACACTAAGTTACCTGATTTCAGTTGAAAGCTAAAAATTAGGTAACAATTACCCTCAAAAACCACTTGCTTCACCCTTTGGCTATTTAGCCACATTCATATTATTGTCCATATTTAAAATAAATTGTGTCATATCAATTAACATATCAAACATTCTTTGGGTTCATTCGTCCAGGTTGTCATTTTTGTTTGTTCTCCTCTTTCTTTTTGCCATATTGTTATTCTCTACAACATGTTCTATAGTAGATGAGTGAGTCTTCATTCTCTATAGAGTATTCTTTTTTCTTGATCTCTCTCAAGTGATATATAATTTCTCTATCACTTACTACATAAAACCAAACACATGCAAACTTAAACTTTGAATACACAAGCTAGCTTGATCATCAACTTTGGTACCACTATAATGTCATAAGTCAAACTACTAATGCAAATTTTATTCTCAGCCTTCCACAAACATTTATTATTTGAGTAACAACACTATCAAGTTCTAATTTAACTTAATTCTTAGTGAACTCAAATTTAATAATTAATTATCCATCAACAAGATTGTAACATTTCAAGCAACAAATGATAGAAATAACTCCCAATGTTCTTATTATAAAGAACAACAAATAATAGGTGTAAATATTGATCTCTTCTTATTAAAATATTGGTTATATTATATTCAGATGGTTTTAAAATATCAATAACTACCACAATGACTCATACCAATTCATAAAAATTCAAAAAAAAAAGTCTATTCAAAGATGCAAAAATTTAAGGTGATGTAGAAAAGTTTAGAAGGTTAAGGTGGTTGAGAATATTTTTTTCAGCTTTTAGTTATGAGGTTTTATTTGTTTCAATATTGGCATGGATTATTATGATTCTCTTTGATGGATAGTAATGTTGTGCAAAGGAGGACTCATGTTCTCATTATGCACCATTTTATTGTTGGTACATTGTTTTAATTGTAAATGGCAGTTTAACAAACTCTCACTAAAAATGTGATATATTTTTCATTTCTTAATAAAATTTAGAAATTCAAAATGTTTTAGAAAACCATTGAATAGGAAAAAAAACTCTAGAAAGCATTTGAGAACAATATCATTTTTTAATTCACAATTTGATATGGAAGACAAAGACATTGGAATTGTTACTATCAATTTAATCTATATTTTTCAAAAAAAGAGAGATAAAATATTTTGGATTCATAAGGGTGTGATAGATTATACATTTACAAATTATAATTGGATACATTATTAGCAAAAAATGACATCCAAGGAAAAAGATCATTGAAGGGAGAAAATATGAGATAAGTTCTTTGTGGCAATAAATTTTCTAGCCATGCAAGCAACTGGTTTACTTAGTCTAATTGTAGATTTGATAATAATAGGAAAATGAGAATATTAAACAATTTTATTTAACTTGAATAATCTCCAATTAGAGAACCATGTTTTAGGGGCTAGTGTGCTAGTAGATTACTCTACTACTTTGTTTGGTCATTTTCCTATTATTTTCTCTTTATCCACTTCTCAAAAGTCAGGCTTTTCATCTCAACTCCCCTGTAAAATTAATACTTCACACTCAAAGAATATAAAATGTGTGGCCACTTTAACATGAACTTATAATTCTATTCCTAAACCTCATGAGGGGATTTCATGGATTGAGTGGTGGTGTCTTGCCTTGAATCAATGCACTAAACTTCTTCAATATTTTGGTCGTAGAAAGGCTTCGAAATAGAAATGTAGAGAAAAATCCCTTCTTGGGAAGCTGGAACATGCTAGGAAACAACTAATTGTTGAACATAATAATGAAAAGATTCAAACTTCTATTGTTTTCATTGAAAATCAACTACAAAAACTTGAAAATTACAAAGGCCAAGGTGCTAAAATAAGAGCTAGAATTCATTGGATCAAGGAAGGAAATAAAGGGTCTAAATTCTTCTTTAAATACCTCGATTATAAACATAAAAAAGAAATAATTTGTTTCATGTTGGATGAGAATGGATTACACATTGATGGACTATTGAAATTACTATGGTGTTTCAAAAAATTTATGAAAAACTATTTAGAGAAGAAAAGAATTGGACAGATGTGCAACAAACTTTGGAAGTTAGGGAGTATAGGGATTGTTAGGGAGTATATCCCTAATAAAATTGATCATGGTTACATTATTTATCTGGATCACATTCTTTCCTTGGAAGATTTTGAACGTGCTCTTTTTTCTATGAATCCTAATAAAAGTCCAAATGTTGATCATCTTCCAACAAAATTCTATCAAATCATGTGGAATCATATCAAGGAGAATTTTTATATGCTCTATTTGGAGGATCTTCATAATGTCTACTTAAGATCAAACATTAATAGAGATTTAATCAAGTTGATTCCTAAATTAAAAAAATGATAATATCATTGATGGTTGAAGACCAATTATGTTACTAAACACTTATTATAAAAGTATTGTTAAGATTTGGCTACTAGAAACTTGTGGTCCAAGGAATTGTTGGAGTTGAACAAATGGGGTTTATCAAGCAAAGATTTATTTTGGATAATATAATGTTAGTGTGGGAAACTCTTGAATGGGTCCAATATTTTGACCAAAATATTTTTTTGGTTAAGTTAGAATTTGATAAAGCCTATTACATAATTCGTTGTGATATCATTCTCAAAATGCTCCATTGGTTGGGTTGGGCCTAAATTACAAAAAAACATGTTCATATGTTGTTCTAGGATGCCAGTGCTCAACTTGTGATTAATAACTTTTTGAAAAAATAATTTTGATTACAATGTTCCATAAGGCAGGGATGTCCTTTATCCCCTTTTTATATGTGCTTAAAACTAATGCTTTGGGATAGATGCTTCAAAAATCTAACCAATTGAATTTTATAAAAGTGTTTTCTATTCCACAAGATAAGGTTGTTATTATTTTTCATTTTTCTAGTGATAGGATGTTGTTTTTGCAAAATTTTGAAGAAGAGTTAAAGAACACATTGGGCATCCTAAATTTATACTATTTCATTTTTGGATCACAAATAGCTCACAACAAGACTGAATTTATGGTGTTTCAGTTTGTGCTTATTCCTTAGTGGATTCCTATGGAGTGGAGGAAAATTAAACATGGGGAGATTCCTAGATATCTTGGAATTTATTTTGGTGTAGGGGTTTCTCTTTCTAACATGTGGGACTAGTTCCTAAACAGACTTAAAGATAAGTTATTTAATTGGTGCAACAAATTCTTATCATTGGCTAGTAAAATTCAAGTTGCTAATAAATTTTTTATTTCTACCCATGTTTACTTCTCATCTTGTTGGATTCCTTCTAAGAAAAAATATGAATATTTGAACAAGATAATTAGAAAAATTATTTGGTCCAAATGGGATGGAAATGTTGGTTTTATTGCTTCTTCTTTGTCTCATTGCATTCAACCAAAACACAAGGGTGGTTTAGGAATCATTGACCCTAAAACTTAAGGTTTGTGCTTGGCCGCAAAATGGATTATTAGAGAAGCTATAGGGGATGAACCATAAAAAATTATTGTTCATAACTAGTTTTTTTAATCTTCAAAATCAAGGCCTCATTTCCTTTGCAATCCCTTTGGACATTGGCAGAAGGTTTGCCAATTTCTACAATGGAATGATTCATCTCCACAACATGGTTTCAACTTTGTTTCTTCATCTATCTAGTGGAGTAAATGTGTAAATTACCATAATCAACCACTTGCAATTTGTTTTCCTAAACATTCTTATTATTTGTATAAGAAAGGTGTTCAAAAATTTAAAGACATGTGGGATTTTAATACTTTTGAATGGGCTTCGTGGCTAAAAATTAAAGAGCAATATTGGTTGAATGTCAAGTACAAATAATTTATGATATTTGTGTAATCATTAGTTCCTCTTGAGTTATCTATGAAAATTTCTACTCCCACGAAATGTTTTTTTTTTAAGAATGGAGATGGCTATATTCTTCTCATTTTAACTATCTCTTGCTAAAGAGATTCTATCTTCTTTACCTATCTCATTGGAAGATCATTCCTCATCTCAATCATAAATGTAAATTCATATTTAGTGCCAAGAAGTGGACCAAAATGAGTGCACAAATATGGAAATCCAAAACCGATGCAGAAACACAATTGTTGGCTTGGAAAGTTTTACATCATAAACTGTTGGTTGGAAAGAGACCAAGATACATTATGATTCAGCCAATTAACTATCCCTTAAATTTTTATGTATCAAAAATATGAAACATATTTTTTGGGATTGTCCTTTTGTTAAAAAACAATGGGTTGCTATCTTTAAAAAAACTATTACTATTTTTTTATCATAACTAGAATTGGAAAGAAGCACTCTTAGGATTTGGTTTGCATGATGATGTGATTGTGGATTCTACCAGACAAGTTATTTTAAGCCATATTTGGAAGTCTAGGTGTACTGTCGTGTTTTAAAGAAACTGGTATTCTAATGCTTTACTCTAACATAGTTTTTTGGGTTGCTTTTTTGTGTTCACAACTTCAACATTTATCAAAGAAAAAATGTAGCATGTTCATGACTCAACTCCAGTGAAGTTAGGATCAGGTTAATCAGCTTCAGAATAGCTGCAATATGAATCTATGTAAAGTGCTTCAAATCAAGTATTAGCCTCTTATTTCTTCTGGTCACGACCATATGTTGGCTCATTATAATTTTTACTAGTTTGTATTATTTTTTTCCTTCAGCTACTAACTAGTAGCTGCTATTCTTTGTACTCTTGCTTTGATCAATATTAAAAAATTCAATTGTTGATATTGCAACACCATAATAAAGTCCCTATGTTAGTTCTAAAAGAGGGTGTTAAGAATTAAAGTGCATGATATAGAATAATGTAATAAACAATAGATTAACATGTTAATGTTAATTTATTGTATGTTAGCTTTTAGTTAATTATTAGTTATGAGATAGCAAGTAGTTAGTGGTTTGGGTAGTTAATAAGTTAAATGACCTTATAAAGCCATAGAATATAGTCATTTGAGTGTTGAAGATGAATGATTGAATTTGTGTGTTGGAGGGCCTTGTTCTTATTTTTTCATTTTCAATATGGTATTAAAGAAAGTGTCTTGTGAGACCTCTTTGTTCACCTTCCATTTGATGAGTATGATCAATAGCTAGATTTTTCTCTTGTTTATTTCATACCTTTTAAACATTTTAAGCTGCTTATTTCATATACATTTCTAAACTTACAAACCTTTTATATCTTTTATGTAATCCAAGCCACACTTTGATGAGTGGAAATATGATTATGATATGTTGATGTTTGTATGAATGAATGTGTGAATGTGTATGAAATTCAGTGAGAATTTGTGTTTAATTCATGGATGTTAATAGTATGTATTATTTAGATGAAACTAACTCTTTGTAGATAGAAGCATTGCAACCCACAACAACTAGATAACTCAACCCACAACCAAAGGATTTTAGGCCGATAAGAAAGGGAGATTCCAAAATGATTGGACACATGACAGTTGCAATGATCGATTGGGAGTCATTAGAGCATTCAATAAGATGATGGAAGGACGAAGGAGTTTGTGATGAATAAGGAAACTATCATGGTTGTTTGTGCAAAGCATGTCTCTACCATGTCGTTAAAGCAGAGTTGCAAACCTAGTTGTCTTCTTCTGTCTATTTTAGTTATAGCTTTTATTGAAAATACTTTTTCTCTCTATTCTAAAGGAGAGTGAACACTTTCATTTATTTTTTGTTTGAAGTCCTTATGCAAATAAACATCCTCCTAAACCTATATAGTTGGATCGGTGGTTGAGGAGTTGATCTAGTTAGAAATATATGTGTTTTTGATATTTCAAGTTTTTTTTTCCAACAGACAATCTTGCATTGTTGGTTTTTTGTTATCAATTGTAATAGATATGCACTCATAAATGAAAGATCTGTGAATATTTTTGTCATGTTGTGAGAGTTGAGTTATATACAATGAATATTTTCCATTTTATTGTTATGTTTAGTCGATTCAAGTAGCACATATTTGGTTTCTTTTGTGGGAAAAATAACTTGACCAAGAGCCACTCAAGGTACTATTCACCCACCTTTAATTTTATTGTTAGAATAAATGTTCATATATTGCATTCATTTCAATAAATTCTTCATTACACACATGTAAATGATATCTTGTTTTATGATTCACCTTTTGTATTGAGTCTTTGATTCATCCCCTAGAGTAAGTCAAGCAATTAGGAGTAAGATTTAGCAGTGTTAATGAAGTTGCAGAGTTCAAGTTAGCAGTTATCAGTTACAGTGCTAAGCTGAAAGTACTTGCAAAATTAGTAGCAAACTAAGTTATTTCCCATATTTTACAGTTTATGCTTTATTTCCTTTCCAACATTTACTATTTTCCTAAACATGTGTAATCCACCTATACTAGATGATATAGGTCATGTAGATTTCTTGAATGCACATACAATACCAACATCGTCAAAATCTTATGAATCCCTAGTTGACAATTAAATGAAACCTTTGCAAGGGTTTAGTGGATTGTTCAGTTAGGAACCCTTCCTCTAAATTGTGTGTCTAACACCAAGTTGACTAAATATTAGTGAGGCCTTGCATTTTTGGCACCATTACTAGCAATGGTGCTACATTCATGATTCTCCTATGTAATTTCAAAGCTTTCATAGTTAGAATTTTTTTTTCAAGCATTAGGGTAATTAGGTTTTAATTATTAATACAAAATTATTTAATAATATTGTGCAGGAGTCATTGATCCAAAGAGTCACAAATATTGTATGTAGAGGTGGTGAGACACTTAAGGAAGATTTCTCCCTTCAACACACAAAGCTTTAGAAGATATTGGTGATTATAGTGAACAAAGTGAGGATATTCCTAAAGAAGAATATTCCCTAACACTAGTATTCATACCAGAAATAGAGGAGACTTCCCACACATAAATCATCACCATGGGTGATGTTGTAGGGGAAGAGCCACTAGAGCCTGTAACCTTTGAGTTCCCCTTTGCCAACCATGAGAGAGCAACCACATTGAGGAACATACCTCCTTCAAAATTGCATGTTTTATATGGTTTGGTCATTGATGATCCATATATGTTCCTATTTGAGTTTGATGTGTTGTGTAGAATTTATGATTATACTACAGATGCACATAGGCTCAATTTTTTCCCAACAAATTTGAAGGATGCTACTTTGAGATGGTTCATGTGTTTAGGGAGAGATTTTGTTCCAAATTGGACTACCATGAAGACAAAGTTCTTGGAGAAGTACCAAGACTACTATAGAGGAATTGACAAAAAGAGAGATGACATATTTAGGATGTCACAAAAGGAGGATGAATCTTTGGAAGACTACATGGAAAGGTTTCAGTTTTTCCTTAAGAAATCCCACCAAAACAGACTCTTTGATGAGTCTTTAAAACTAATATTATTGAGGGGGATTAATGAGGATTGTATGGATGCACTTAACCTCATTAGGACATGAGATATATCTCAAACACCATTTAAGGATATTTTCAAGGCATGTAGGAACTATTCAAGGTCTTTCACAAAGAAGGTTAGAGGAGGTAGGACATCTTCCATCAACAAACCATCCAATGGAGTACCTAGAGTTGAATTGAGTAATCTTCTCTCCAATATGAAGGAGGATATTATCAGTCATTTGGATACACAACTAGATACCCTCCATATTAAAAAGAAACAAGAAGAGGAAAATGCTCAAGTATAGAATACTATCCACATTGTAGACAAAGAAGAACTAATTGCAAATGCAAAAAGGTGGCAAGTATCTCTGAAGAAAAGTGATGAGGTAAAAAATAACCTCATCAATATAATGCACTTAATACTTAACCTTACACCTTTCAACCAACCTTACCTTGTGAATTAATTATCTTTAGGATAAGTAATTGCTTTCTTTTTGTGAATAAGCGTACAATTTTTATTTCTTGAAATTAGTCGAAATAAGCTAATTTGTGCTGACTTAATGGTTTAGTTTTTGAGTATTCCACAAGTCAACTTCCACCATCGGTTACCATTCCAATCAAAGAGGATTTAATGCAGGTTTCAACACCGTTAAAGACAAGTGAATGGGCATCAAAAATTTAGCAGCATACATTATGGACCGAGTTTTCATAGTTTTTGTTATTTTCAGTCCTAAAGACTTTATGGATTGTGTCTCGAGCCTCTTCAATATTTCATTTCATGGGCTTTAAAGTCTATTAGTTGTTGACAATCAGTTGAATACTTTATCAACTGAAAAGTAGGATTTTGCTAGCCGCTTTCATATAAATATGTAATTGTTGAAAACGATGAATACAAAAGAATATCATTATGTTTTCTAAGTTATACTTTCACATGAATAAAATAAGTTTTTCCTGCCACTTTTGGAGTTATTGAATAATGTGAATGGAGTTCTTTGAATGAAGTGATTTGGAATTACCAGTGCATGTGATTTGAGATAGGTGTAGAAGCACCCAAGAGCTAGCCACTCGAGGGTTATAGATTAGATAGATAAGTATTTTACTTCTAATTTTGTACTTTCTTTTAGTAGATAATAATTGAAATTGAAATTGGAATTTATTTTCATGTGTGTAATTCTACCAAGATCAATCCTGCAGGTTGTATCTAAGTCCATAGTCTTTGAATTTAGTGTATGAAGTTCCAGAGCACATTCTTTTAGTTGTTTTAGATTGTTAAATCATTTTCTGCTAGCTGTTTTAGAATTGTTAACTTTTGATTAGATCAATGTTTCCTAGTTTCTTTACAAGCTTTACTTCTTCAGCAATCTATACATTCCTTAATTTACTCATTTCCATACTTTCTAGTTTAGTGGTCATGCTCTTCGGATTCATAGTTTTTTGCTTTCTAGTTTAGTATTTCAAACTTTCTAGATAGATGATTTCCTATTTTCTAAGCTTAGTGGCTTTTTAGTTTAGAGTTTTATTTCAATTTTTCAGTATTTAGGAAACCTAAGAGAGATAGTGGAGATTTCTTCTATTGCATTTACCCTTTGGACACTACCCGGTCGATATATTAATGTGTTTATCAACTAAAGTGTTAGGACCTAATGACAACCTATCACTTTTTGGTGTCGTTGCTGGGAAACCTTATTTTTCTAGTGTTAGTAGGAGATACCTTGAATACCTCTTTTAGGAACAAAAATAGTCCTTCGGCTTCTTTTCTGCATGGTCAGGAAACAAGGCCCCCATGGAAGACTCATACCAAAAACCCCCCCAATTTACGTACCAACAACAAGTAGGGAGGAAGGAAACTCAAATCAAGAACTCACTAAGGAATTGACCGAGCAGGGTCAACCTAAGACCTTCCCACATACCCCAGAAAGAGAAAATATAGTTGTAGAGGAGTGTATTCCTTTACAAACTCCAAAATCTTGTCCCACTAAGTGAATCTTGGAAAAGGATCACATTCTCTTCAACATCATGGGTGACCATAGAAATGCCACCAACAACAATAATAACCCTCCACCACCATGCACATTCACTAATCCTATTGCTATTGATGCAGATGACGATATGACAATGAAAAATATCTCACCGGCCTTCTTGCCAACCTTTCAAGGTTTATCTACTAAGGACCCTAATCAATTTCTATTTGAGTTTAAAGTCTTGTGTCAAACATATGACTACAAGAATGATAATAAAAAACTAAAGCTTTTCCCTTCCATTCTAAAAGACTTAGCCATGTGATAGTTTATGAGATTAGCTTCTCAGTCGATAACCTCCTAGGATGAAATGGATTATGCCTTTTTGGAGAAATACCAAAGTTATTATAGGGTCAATGATAGGAAAGAAGAACTGTTCAAAATCAGGCAAAATGAGGATGAAATTTTAGAGGATTACCTAGATAGGTTTATCTTCTTATCTAAATTTTGTGGTGGAGAAGTCATAAGTCTTGATATTCTAAAGACCCTACTCCTCAGAGGTCTCAATGATGAAGCTCGAAGGAGCTTGGACTTAATGGGAAAAGGAGACGTGTCCCAACTACCCAGTGAGATGATATTATGGAATTGTGTCAGAATTTCTCTCATACTCAAGGAGGTATCTGAAAGTCCACCCTCTTTAAAGGTTCCAATGAAATAGGAAAATTACGCGAAGAGCTAGCCAACTTCAAGACCAACATTCTTGTTCAGTTAAACACCACATTAGACGACATACAGGCTAAAATTCAAAATCATAATACTTTGTCCATTTGCTGCCTAAGGTGCCAAAAAAACATTTGCTAAGGGAATGTCCTTTGGACAAAGTTGAAAAAATTGACATTTGTCAAGTCTATGACAAAAATCATCCCACTGATCAGTGTGAGCTTCTGAATTCCATCAAGAGTTCCAAGAAAAGAACACTCCTAGTTGAGGAAGAAGTAAGCATTGTGAATCAGATAACTAGAGGAAATTTTTCCTATGGCCAGAATTCAAACCCTAACTGGAGACGTCAACCTAATTGGAACAATAATCAATGGGCAACAACCTGGCCTCAAGAACCACCTCCAGTACCACCTAATTGGGGAAATTATCCTTGGAGACTAGCCGAATGGGAAAATCAATCTTGGGGTAATCGTCAATGGCCCAACAAACCTCAACAGTAGTGGTATCCTCAAAATTTCATTCCTCAATGGAATCAACCTCAACATCAATTTTATACTGGTCCCAAAAGGATGCCTACTCAACAACAGAATCTTTTACCACCTCTCTGGAATACTCAACAAAATGAACAAGTTAACCAACCACCACTTTTGGTGCAATCCATTCCGAACCCAAAGAACAATCGCCCAAATACTCTGGTGTATTCTACCGAATAGGACAATATCACCGGACTTAACACAATACATTGTGGAAACTTGCAATTGAGGTCTCGAAAAACACTTTCGCAACCAACTATTGAAGAAATCCTAGATGAACCTATTAAGAAGTCTACTAAGAAAACCACAACACCCACATCTGTAGAACAAGCCCCAGAAGCCACTCAACACAAGCCCGACCCACCATCTTCAGCTAAAGATTTTGACCTACCTCAAGAGGAGGGGGGTCAGTCTCCAACTAAACCTTTGAAGGATTCCACTCCAAGGATTCCACTCCTAAGGAAAAAATCAAAGCACCTTTTCCAGAGCGTCTGAAACCAATTATTGTGAAAGATACTCCAGAAATGACAACATCTACCGAAACTGCATTGATACAAGAAATTAAATAGTTGCAGATTGAAGTCCCTTTGCTACAAGCAATTAAGGAGGTTCTTGAGTTAAATCAACTGATCAAATAGTTGTGTATCAAAACTCCAGAGAGGAAACCCAAATGAATAAATATTGTACACATAAATGGTTATTTAGCTAGCTTGTTGGTCGGGACGACCACTGCTCTGAAATATGACAATCCAGGTAGTCCACTTATAAAAATAACAGTTAATGAGGAGCAATACCTAATGCTTTGGTGGACCTTGGAGCAGCCATTAACGTAATGACTGTTGATGTGATGGAAAAGCTAGGACTTACTAATTTACGTCCCACAACTACAGTCTTGCAGATGGAAAATCAATCCATAGCTATTCCCAAGGGTGTCATTGAAAATGTTCTTGTTAAGGTGGATGGATGGGAATATCCAGTAGATTTTTTAGATAATTTAGTCCCTTACACCTAAAGATAGTTATCCAATAATTCTCACTGTAGAGAGGGAGGAATGACCATTTCACACAGACCTAATAGCAAACATTTTTTTGTGTATCCTCCTGCCAAGCCTGCCGAACACAATAAAGTATGGGTTGATGAACCAGAAAGTCCCAATAGACAGGAAAATTTGGCTTCACTAGCTATGGTAGTCATCAAACAACATGGTGAAGAATTAGAGGATGAATTGGAAAACAATGTGGAAAATCTTACTATGGATTTATGTGGTGAGGAGATGACAAACGTAGAAGAAATCCTAGGACACCCAATCAATATAGATCACATAGAATTTGATAATGCTAGTTTCATGGGATTGTCTTGTCCTTTGATGAACCTAGTTCCAAAAGTGCACCATTTCTTTGCAAATGTTGCCAGACTTCATAAAACCATACCTCATAGTTTTCATCTTAACACCTTGATAAGACCCATGTATACTATCACATCCAACCATCCGGGAGTTAAAACCATTATGTTGCTTCTACGAAAAACTTTGAACATTAACAATTGGTTGACTGAGCCAGAAGAACATAGATTGTTTGACACCCTGGTGAATAGATCTAAAGCTTTCACTTGGGACTATACAGATATGAGAGGAATACACCCCAGTGTGTGTACTCATCATATCTATATTGAGGATGTTCGACCTGTTCACCAACCACAATGGAGACTCAATCCTTCTTTGAAAGACATCGTTAAAACTGAAATTGAGAAACTCCTACAAGTAAGGTTTATCTACCTAATTTTTGACAGCAAATGGGTGTCACCTTTGGTTGTGGTCCCAAAGAAGAATGGAAAGTGGAGAGTGTGTGTAGAATATAGGGAACTTAACAAAGAAACATGCGATTATTTCCCTCTACCATTTGTAGACCAGGTGTTGGATAACCTGGCTGAGAGGAAATATTTTTCATTTTTGGATGGATTTAGTGGTTACTACCAGATACATGTAGCATCAAAAGACCAAGATAAGATGACCTTTACTTTCCCTTAGGGGACATTTGCATATTAGTTTCTTCCCTTTGGGCTATGTAATTCTCATGCAACGTTCTAGAGATCTATCCTCACTATATTTGTTGAGTTGGTAAATGAATATGTGGAAGTTTATACAGACAACTTCACCGTATATGGTTCAACCTTTGATGAGGCCCTCAAAAATATAGATAAGGTGTTGAAGCGATGTGAGGATCCTCACTTTTCCCTAAGCCACGATAAATGTTTGATAGTGGTGGAACAAGGAATAGTGTTGGGACATCATATTTCAACCGAGGGGATTAAGGTTGATCCTAAGAAAATCGAAGTAATACAACTTGAAATTCCAAAAACCTAGACTGATGTTAGAAGTTTCTTAGGGCATGCTGGATACGATCGAAGATTCATAGAGATTTTTAGCAAAATCACAGCCCCTATGTTTTCTCTTCTTCAAAAGAATGTGGAGTTCATCTAAATGCCTGACTGTCAGTTATCATTTGAAATCATCAAGGAGAAACTCATCTCTACTCTTGTCCTTCGAGGACCTAATTGGAACTTTCCATTTCATATCTATGCTGATGCATCTGATGATGTCATTGGAGCAGTTCTCAGACAAGAAGATGAGAATGGGGGAAAATATGACATATATTTCATCAATAAGAATTTGACACGAACATAAAGGAATTATACCACAATGGAGAAAGAATTCTTGGTTGTAGTTCATGCAATCAAGAAATTTTGACATTATATCATGGGATACAAATTCACAGTGTACACAGAACACTCGGCCATCAAGTACCTCATGAATAAACTTGTAGTAAATGCAAGCATAATTAGGTGGTTGCTTCTTCTCTAGGAATTCAACATAACAATTATTGACAAACCAGGGAAGTCCAATGTAGTTGTGGATTTCTTATCCCAGATTAAACATGATGGTAACTATGCTCTAGTACAGGATGAGTTTTCAAATGAAAATATGTTCGCCATCTCTACTAAAACCCCTTGGTTTGTTGATATTGCAAACTACTTGGCCACTGCAAAAGTACCACCCCATTTTTCATTAAAACGGAAGAAACACCTCATTAGAGAAAGTGCCCCTTTCAAATGGATTAATGGGATCCTATTTTGATGTGGACCTGATATAGTTCTTCGACATTGTGTTAGGGAAAATGAGACCTATAGTATCCTCAGAGCCTGTCATGATGATCCTTCTGGAGGGCATTATTCTACTAAAAGGACAACTCACAAGATTTTGGGAGTAGGATACTACTGGCCTTCTATGCATAAGGACATTAAGAAATATGTTCACAAATGTGATGAATGTCAAAGGGTAGGAAGACCAATTGCATCTAATGAAATTCCCCTGCAGCCTCAGGTAGTCCTTGAATCATTTGAAAAATGGAGATTGGATTTTATCGGCCCTATAGACCCTCCTTCACAAGGAAAAGATTACATTTTGGTCTGTACCGACTACCTGACTAAGTGGGTGAAAGTACAAGCCCTATGTGTTGCTAGGGAGGAACAAGTAGCTAATTTCCTTTACAACATAATTTTCCTCATATTCGGAGCTCCTAGGATAGTTGTCACATATCAAGGCCCCCAATTTATGTCTAAAGTTTTGTTAGTCTTCATAGATCATTTCCAAGTAATTCACAAGAAGTCCTCACCCTACCACCCTCAAGTGAACATATAGGTCGAAGTCACTAATAGGGAATTGGAAAACATTTTAACAAAAATGGTTTCATTAGGAAGAAAATATTGGGCTAGGAAATTACCTGAAGTTGTTTGGGCTTACAATACCACTTGGAAATCAACTACTGGCTATAGTCTATATGAGTTAGTTTTTGGAACGAAACCCCTCTTGCCCATTGAATTTGAACTCCAAACCCTTAGGACAACCATGGAGTTGGGTATAGATCTTAAACAATCCCAAATCGAGAGAGTTTTACAACTTAGCGAACTGGATGAACTTCACTTGGAAATTGTCCATTAAACTGAGTTGGTCCAACAACAACACAAGGTCTAGCATGACAAACATATTAATAAGAAATAATTCCATAATGGGGATTGATCATTATTGTTTGATTCTAGATACAAGGATCATCAAGGGAAACTCAGAATGCATTGGCTTAGACCATATGAAATTTTTGAAGTATTTTCCAATGGTTTGGTCCAATTGAAATCCATTGATGGTGATACTGAACTCTCCTAATTAATGGACACCGATTACGCATCTACCATAAGCCTGCTAATAAAGAAGAATTTACAAAAATGGTAGAAATGTAGGGAGAAATCCAGTGCATTGACTCTGCTATGGCAGAGTCAATATAGCTTTGCCCATAATAAATCCTGCCAAATCTATATATATATATATATATATATATATATATTTGTGTGTGAATTTATGATCATCTTCATCATTTGGATTTGGCTAATTTTTTTCTATATTTTGTAGGACTTCATTTCTTTGGTAAACACAAATTATGGCACACCCTACTGCAATGCTCTGGAACTTGTTGGCTCAGTTTTGCTTGATGCTTCGGAACTTGTTGCTGCTATTCTCCAGAACCTATACAACTGACTTGTCCCGCTCCTCATTTTGATCTTGTATTCTGATGCATCACTCAATGATGCTTCAGGAATCGAAGGGCCAAAATGTCACATTCTTCTTCCTTCTAGTGGTATCTTTTAGCGATGCTCCAAAATTATGTTGTTTCTTCCTTCCAACAGCATCTTTTAGTGATGCTCTGAAAATTTGTTCGGATGCTCTGAAAATTTATTCGGTTGCTTCAAAAATTTGTTTGATTGCTCCAAAAAAAATTGGTTGATGCTCCAACAACATCTTTTGACAATGCTCCAAAAATTTTGGGTTGCTACTCTAGCTCCATCTTTCAGTGATGCTTCAAAAAAATTTGGTTGTTGCCCCAACTACATCTTTCGATGATGCTCCAAAAATGTTTGGTTGTTTCTTCAACTGCATATTTCGACGATGCTCTACAAATTTTTGGTTACTGCTTCGGCTGCATCTTTCAACGATGCTCCAAAAATTTGTGGTCGCTACTCTGGCTACATCTTTCAACGATGCTTTGGAATCTTCAATCTTGTTGTTTCATTCTGATGACATCTCTCCACAATGCTCCGAAACTTTCTCTTCTTCCACCCCGGTTGCATTTTTTGACAATGCCCCAGATTTTTGTAAATTTTTCCTTTTTCTTTTAGTATTTTGATTTTTCCTAAGTTTTATGCATGCCAATCACTTGATTTTTTGTCACTTCGAGATCTGCTCTGTAATAGTCATTTTTCCATATCATATCAAATCTTCTCATAATAAATGAAATTATTATGACACTCCTTTTTGTTATAACAATTTTCGTCGCCATTTAACCATCCCATCCATGTCATTATAATCCGCTGCCACCCTTGCCAAATCATGTAACTATCTGATTACATCAACAAAGGTGAGTGATGTTCGATTTAGTGACAAGACATAAGGTGCGTACACATTTATTTATTTAAAGTTAGTAATTATTTTGAATAAAGACTAATTAATTGGCATGAACTATTCCCTCTCACAATTTTAATACTTGTGTAATCATACGATTGCTAGAAGTATGACAATGGTTGCATAACTCCCCATGGAAAATTTATTTAGTGACCTGATTAATTCCTCTTCCATTGATTATATCGGAATTGAGTCCCCTTTTCATCCGCAATTTAGCAAGGAAAATATTACAGAGCTCCACAAAATTGGTAGAGTGGAAAGGAAAGAAAAAAATGGGAGGAGCCAACAAAAAGTCTTAACCAACTTCAACAACTCAATTGTTGGCATTGAGCAATATTGCGGGTCTATTTCAAAAAGTCGGGTGGCTGGAATTCATGAATTTTTTTGAGGGGTATATAGAGCAAATGGTAAAAGAATTTGTTGAGAATTTTGCTGATGGAAAGACCAAGGTGCATGGAAAGTGATTTCGGGTAAGTCTAAAATTCATTGCTCATCTTTCTGGTAGTGAAAATAGAGGAATTGATTTGAGTGAAAATGCCAATGTTACCTATCAAATACTAGTAGAATTATTTCATAGGGAAGGGGAGCCTCAACCCATAATTACCATAAGTACTAGGGGATAGAACAAAGGTTTCCATAGAATGTTTATTCCAGAACCCTGGAGAACTGTTGTAGCCTGGATAATCAAATATTTCACTTATGAAGGACAAATAACTACGAAAGTGGGACCCCCTTTTCGCTTGCTAATTCATTTGCACCATGGCATTGAGGACCCTTCTCTTAGGGTTAATTTACCATCCTTTTGTGTCGTTTAGTTATCTCCATGATGGAAAAATACAAAGTTGGGATAGGGCTCCTCAGAAATCATGGCCTTATACAGTTGATATGTAAGTATCATTTTCGCAAAAAGCTAGAAAAGAAGTGGAAAAAATTTCTACAAAAAATTGAAAAAGTAGAGTTTGAAAGACCACTTGAGGAGGGCGAGTCCTATAAAAAAGAAGAACAGTCTTTAGCAGAACCCTCCTCTGAGGCCTTGGGTGCTTCTGAATCCCAACAAAGCTCAATGGCTCCTAGTGGTGATGCGCCAAAAACTTTTTCGGATGAGTTACAAAACCCCAGGATAGATAGGGGATGTGGAAATTGTGCACTCTAGAGAAGAAGAAGAGCCTCCTCGCAAGAGGAAGAAGCAGAATAAGGTTACTTTTCAAACAACCCCTTCTCTATAGAGAAGTAAGAGGTTGTCTGTAGGAGCCAGTGAAACCAGACCCCATGACATAGGAAGTACTTCCAAAAAGAA
Organism: Sequoia sempervirens; assembly: GCA_007258455.2. Classification (NCBI taxonomy): domain Eukaryota; kingdom Viridiplantae; phylum Streptophyta; class Pinopsida; order Cupressales; family Cupressaceae; genus Sequoia; species Sequoia sempervirens. The sequence continues at coordinate 382,484,947 of VDFB02270651.1, read as the reverse complement.
AAAGTTTGAGACTCAAACAAGGGTAGTGGACACTGAAATTTAGCATGGTAGTGAGAGGAAATAGTGAAATAGGAAAGTAGATTGATCAATCCCCTAAGGACAAGGAAAAAAGGACACCATCTCCAAAGGAGTAGGAGGACGAAAAAGTATAGTCGCCACATTATGTGGAAATTGAAGATTAACCTATAGGGGGGCTTTCTCCTTTTCTTGACAGAATTGAAAATATACCTAAAATTGAGGAAAATGCACCTCATACTGACATGGAAATCCCCAATCCATCCTTCTCTATGGACACATGGGATGCAGAATCTAGTCAGAGAGAGGAGGAATTAGAAAAATTGAAAACAAAAATTGTTGAATTAAAAACCAGGCTACAGAGTAATGAAAAACAAATCACCCAATAGAAAGAAGAAATTGAGGCACAAGCTGAAATTGTAAATAAAAGAGATCAAGAGATTGCAAAACTGACAATGTAGATGGAGCAAAAAGATAGAATTATTGAGCAGTTGCAGTACCAAATCTAGCAATGGAATCAACAAAACAAGCAATACATGGTTGATCTATCTGAAAAAGATAAGCATATTCAAGGTTTGAAAAACAACTTTATGCAATTATTTAATGCTTTTGAAGAAGAAAGAACTAGGTAGGAAATTGAATTGAATGCTTCTATGAGTAAGATTGTGGAATTAGAGCAGGCAAGAGAGTGACACTAAGCCAATAATGGAATCCAAGGGGACATAGACTGAACCAATTATTTTAGAATGGTTCCAGGTATGCATTCCTCCATTATTAATGAAATGGATGGAGCAATGTTATTTCTAAAGGATGTAGAATTTGAAAATAATAGGCTGAAAAAGGAATTAGTATTGTTAAGGGAATCAGTTCACAAAGCATATAAAGGTAAATAGGATGCTTGTGAAATTGGAGAATTATTATTATCTTGTAGAGGACCATCTAGGTTATACTCCATGTTCCTTAATGAACGACTCCTAAGATGGAAGTTACTAAGAATTTGTCATAATCAGCCACATGACCTTGATGATAAAGAATTTGTGAAGATATTTGTTGAGTCAACTCCTTAACAGCAAGATTTATTATGTGAGTTCTTTGTCCACAATCTACTCCTCGAAGAATATACAGATTTCTTTGTTAATTTCTTTGTGGGAGAAGTCCAATTGAGATCATTCCTATCCACAATGCGTAATCAACTTCACTAGCAAGATAGGTCAAGAGAGTATGCACATGCAAAGAAAACTATTGGGTTACAAATGAGATAGTCCCATAGGAATCCCCTCTATTTCAAGGCACAGTTTTTGAGCATCCAACTTAGAGAGGAGGTACAAAGAAAGTACAATAATAACCTCTGGTTGTGCTATGATCACTTTCAAAATCAAGGGCCAAAGTTGATAGGGAAAGCTTAGCATGCATATGAAGAATGGTATACCCCTCTTCTTATGTTTCTCAAGAAAAGAGAGCTAATCTCACCCCTTAATATTAAATGGTCCTACAGAAGGGCAGTAGCCTTGGCCAAAATCCTTGAAGAACTAAAGGTTAATTGGATTGGTATGAGGTATAGACCTCCTCTACTTCTTTCACCAGCTCCTTCAGAATATACCAATACAGACCATAGTACTGACAGTTTTGCAAGATGGGTACAAAGGGTCACTTTTTATCAAGGATTTTTGAGGGAGCCAGAGGAATTGGTTACAAAGGTAGATGACTTATATGATCTTAGGGCCAAGTGTGAGGAGATGAATAAGGGAAATGAAGGACAAGGAACACACCAGAGAGTAGGAGGACCTGCTCAGGCTTAGGAAGGGGAGGAAATGATGAGATAAAAATAACCTCATCAATATAATGGACTCAATACTTAACCTTACACCTTTTATCCAACCTTACCCTGCCAATTAATTATCTTTAGGATAAGTAATTGCTTTCTTTTTGTGAATAAGCATAAAATATTTATTTCTTGAAATTAGTCGAAATAAGATAATTTGTGTTGACTTAATGGATTAGTTTTTGAGTATTCCACGGGTCAACTTCCACCATCGGTTACCATTCTAGTCAAAGAGGATTTAATGTAGGTTTCAACAGAGTTGAATACAAGTGAATGGGCGCCAGAATTTCAAGAGTATACATTATGGACCGAGTTTTCATAGTTTTTGTTATTTTCAGTTCTAAAGACTTTATGGCTCTTGTCGAGCCTCTTTAATATTTCATGTCATGGGCTTTAAATTCTATTAGTTTTTGACAATCAGTTGAAGACTTTATCAACTAAAAAGTAGGATTTTGTTAGCCACTTTCATATAAAATATGTAATTGTTGAAAACGATGAATACAAAAGAATATTGTTATGTTGCCACTATGTTTTCTAAGTTATACTTTCATATGAATAAAATGAGTTTTTCCCGCCGCTTTTGGAGTTACTGAATAATGTGAATGGAGTTCTTTGAATGAAGTGATTTGGAATTACTAGTGCATGTGATCTGAGATAGGCATAGAAGAACCCGAGAGTTGGCCACTCGAGGGTTATAGATTAGATAGATAAGTATTTTACTTCTAATTTTGTACTTTATTTTAGTAGATGATAATAATTGAAATTGGAATTTATTTTCACGTGCGTAATTCTATCAAGATCAATCTTGGAGGTTGTAGCTAAGTTCGTAGTCTTTGAATTTAGTGTCTAAAGTTCTGGAGCACCTTCTTTCAGTTAGATTGTTAAATCATTTTCTGCTATCTATTTTAGAATTGTTAACTTTTGATTAGATCAATGTTTCCTAGTTTCTTTACAAGCTTTACTTCTTCAGCAATCTATACATTCCTTAGTTTACTCATTTCCATGCTTTCTAGTTTAGTGGTTATGCTCTTCAGATTCATAGTTTTTTGCCTTCTAGTTTAGTATTTCAAGCTTTCTAGATAAATGATTTCTTGTTTTCTAAGCTTAGTGGCTTTTTAGTTTAGATTTTTATTTCAGCTGTTCAGTATTTAGGAAACTTGAGAGAGGTAGTGGAGATGTCTTTTATTGCATATAGCCTTTGGACACTACCTGGTCAATATATTAATGTTTTTATCAACTAAATTGTTAGGACCTAACGACAACCTATCAAAAAGAAAGGAACAATTTCATACATTGGAAGGAGAAGATGGAAAAGTATTCTATATATCTCAAAGAAAACCATGGCAACCAATACATGGTATGCCTCAAGATCCTTTGAATTACAACATGTCATTTTCTGGTAACAATTTAAATCTTCCTAATTGGAATTCTCGATCTTGGGCCAATATGCAAAACCAACAATGGAAAATTCCTCAAACCAATTAGAATCAACAACAAAAAAATATGTGGCCATCACAAAACTACCAAGGATATGATTCTCAATGGTTACCCCAACAAAACCAATGGTAGCCTTAGTGGAAAAAGGCCAACAATGGAAAAACCAAAACATATTAGCAGCCACAACAACAAGCCATTATACCAAACCCAACAAACCCAACACCATAACCACCTAGAGCACCTCAACTACCAACCCAACTTTCAACTAACCCCAATAACAAGCCTGTTCAGCAAGCCTATACTAATGAAGTTATTAAATACCCAACTTATGGGGTAGAGGTGGGTGATGTCTACCTCAAATTAGGGAAGACCTTGGTTGGACCTTCATGTCCTCAAGTTACTAAATTGATTGATGAGGAAGCCCCAACAAATACCTTGGACAATCAACCTAAGGATTTTGAGTCAAATTAGGTTAACCAAACTAATTTGAGTCCAAAGCCTCCAAATTCCATAAAATATTAGTAGTACAAAGACATCAAACACAAGTTGAAGTTGAATTGTTGGGACAACTTAAGGATGTTTGCATCAAGATACCCCTTATTCAATACATTAAGGAGGTTCCTATATCTATACTAAGATAGTGAGGGAACTATGCCTTAAAAAGCTAGGTAGGAAGAGAAAAGATCCTCAGACTATACATGTCCTAAGACAACTTGCAAACCTTATGTTGGGAAACATAACTATCCCAAAGTATGCAGATCCTAGGATCCCTAAAGTGGATGTAAAGATATTTGGCACTCTCATAAAGAACACCGTAGTTGACTTGGGAGTGGCTATTAATGTAATGAACAAAGAAACAATGAAGTTATTATAGTTGATAGAACTCAGACCTACACCTATTGTTTTACAATTGGAAGATAGGTCAATAGTCAAACCTGATATTATCATTGAAGACTTGGTGATAACATTGGATTCATGAGAGTACTAAATAGATTTCATGGTACTGCAGCCAAAATCTAATCTTGTAGGCTACCCCCTAATATTAGGAAGACCATGGTTGGCAATAACAGATGCCTTCATAGGATGCAAGTCTAGGAATATGATTATCTCTAATGGAAATATGACTAAGAAATTAGTCCTTTATCCACCAGCCCAGCCACATGTAGACCTAGAACAAACCATTTGGCCTACACTAGATGAGGAGGATTAGTACTCCTTGCAATCCTTGATGAATATTGAACATAATCCATGTTACAATACCAAGATGAAGATGACTTGATAGTAAACATCATGAAAAATTTATGTGGTAGGGACCCACAACATCAGGATTGCTTGACATGTTTGCAAGATCCTTTGCAAAATATTATCCCTGTGGGTTCACCCGAGTCAATTTCCCAAATATTTAACATTTTTTTATCATATCAATGTATCCCAAACATAGTAGGACTTGACATCTCATTAGTACAAACAACATCCAAGACTTTAGAGATAATTCTGAGTAAAACAATGAATATTAATAGTCAATTGAATGATATACAATAGACATCACTGATGACTGTGTTGCAAACACATGCAATAGCCTTTGCATGGGATTACCTTGACATGAAGGGTATAGACCTAGAATTGTGCATGCATAGGATTTACATCAATGATGGTTTTAAAGCCATAAGGAAATCATAAAGGAGAATGAACCCTACAGTTAGAGACATAGTTAAATCAAAATTGCAAAAATTGCTTGATACAGGCTTTATATATGCTATCTCTAATAGTCAATGGGTGTTACCTCTAGTAATTGTCACAAAGAAGGAGGGAAGTGGAGAGTATGTGTAGACTATCAAGAATTAAATGTTGTAACTAGGAAGGACCACTTTCCACTCCCCTTCATTGACCAAGTACTTGATTCATTAGCAGAAAAAAAGTACTCCTTTTTGGATGGATTTAGTGGCTATGACTAAATTAATATTGTCCCAAAAGATTAGGACAAGACAACATTCACATGCCCTTTGGGAACATATGCTTATTATATCTTTCCATTTGGCCTATGTAATGCACTAGCCACTCTCCAGAGGGCAGTACTAAGTATATTCTTAGATTTTGCACATTATTCCTCAGAGGTTTACATGGATGACTTTACAACATATGGGAATGCATATGATGAAGAACTTGGAAATCTAGAGTAGGTACTCAAAAGGTGTCAAGAATATTGTGTGAAATGATAGGTACACAAATTTTGTTGGGTTCCACTTGAATGCCTTCATTTGACACAAAATGTCCTAGTACAATCCATTTTAAACTCAAGCCATCTTTGCCATGATAGGTGTGTGAAAGTCCCAAACTTTCTTTATAATTTGTTGAAAAGAATTGAGTTTTGAGTACAAAATAAAAAGGAATAACACAACATTGTCACTTTTTTTTTGTCATATTACTGATAAAAAGAAGCTTGAGGTTCAGTTTCCACATGTTTCATGGGAGAGTTTCCTAAATTGCAATCATATCAATAGTATTCTTGAGTCCAGCCCGTTGTTCCAGAAAATATAGAATCACCTGCTACATTAGGAAGGGAAATTTCCCTTGGCTCCTTTGTTGTTTCACTTACTCGCAATAGAGGAGATCCTGTAAGACCCAAAACCTGTAGCCTTTGAGTAACCTGCAATAGGAGATACCCAAGAAACCCTTACCTCTGGTAAAACACCAAGAATTAGGAAAAGGAAAGGTGAATCTTCTTCTGCACCTACAAGAGGGCAGAAGAAATCCACACAACCTAGGAGGAAATCACACCACCTCAAGAGTAAAGGTGCCATGAGAGGGCTAGTAAAAAAGTAGGAAGAACTAATGGTTGAGACAGATTCAGAATTGAAGGGGAATTCTCCAGGAAATTTAAACAAACTGATTAAACAAACATGGAATTTCACAAGCACCTCTGAATATGATTCAGTAAATGCATTTGTTGCAAGAAAAATAAAGAAAAGAACCCCAAAGAGCCCTAATAGTGAGGGTTGTGAATATACCATGGGGGATGATGATCAATTCCTAGATAAGGATAAACAATTGTATATAGAAGAAAGAAACATTGGTAAATTTTTACATGAGGCAATGGAGAGGATAAAACAGTTAGAAGAACTAGTAAAATCATACCAATGTCAAAGGGACAATGAAAAGGATGCTAAGATAAAGGAATTAAATGAAAAATTGCATAAGTTTGAGCATGGATTTAGAAAGTTTGGAAATCCTTGCATAACTTTCCATGGTGGAGGTAGGCAATAGAGAACCTGTGTCTAAAGGATCAATTCCTCATATAAGAATCCCCACTGGTCCTACTGTAGTGTCCCTAGATGCAGGGTTGTGGAAAAGAACTCAATAATTATCCCAGAAAAAAAAAAATTGGGAGAAGGACAAGGCATAAATGATAGATAACCACACCAAGGCCATTAAAAAACAAGAAACAGAGGTGATGAAAGTGATATTAAGAATTGGTGAAATAGGAGACAAGGTTTCTCAATTGTTGAAATGAAGACCCCCTGCTAGGTTCTATGCACTGTTCTTACAAGAAAAATACTTATGTTTCCAATTCAGTTAGTTAATCAATGATCCACCAGTTGCAATGAGCAAGAAATTTGTGTTTTTAGAAACTTTTTTTGCTTGTACACCTGATATGCAAGATCAACTATGTGAGTTTTACTTGCATAATTTTATTCTTCCAAATGAAACAAAGTGGAATCCATTAATGTTATAGGGGATCTACAGATTAAATCATTGGCCTCATATGTTAGGAATGAGAAGCAAAGGGGTGAGATCTTGTAAGAATATATTGAGAAATAAAAATCCATTGCTTTGCAAATTAGGAAGGAATCAAAGGATCCGAATGTTTTCATAGAAGAGTGGTTAGAAATCTTGGACTATAAATGTATAGGAAAAAAAAAATCAAAACATCAAAGAGAAGGACTACATCAGGATGAAACAACTAGCTCTAGGACACATCCATGAAGCTATTAAATTTGTGTAAGAAAGGTGGAAATAATTGACTCCTCATAGCTCCATTCCTCTCAAGTAGCCTCATTTATTGATTTCTCAAATCAATCTCAACCCTTGATCAACAATCTTTCAAATCTATAAATAGCTCATCATATGAGCTATTTACATAAGAACTTTGAAGATAAATTCATATTGCTAGTTTGAATATTTTGCATCATATCTTTCATCATAAAATCATATTTGAGCAAATCAATACTTTGTGTGCAAAAAGATACTTTTTTGGTGAGAGACTTTAGTTTATTCAATCTTTTATGTATTAGTCTCTTAGCTTAAATGGAGGTGGCAATTAGACATAAAATAAAGGTTTAAATTTCATGATTTAAGTCTTTTATTCTGTTATATGTTAGCTTGTCCACAAGGACCAAAAGATACATTAGTACTTTGGAATTACCACACAACCTACGTAAGGCTGACAAATTATTGTCCATTCCAATTGGTATATGAATTGGATGCAACACTACTAGTACAACATATAGTGATACAGCCAAACTACTCGACCTTACAGCCTAAACACACCTTCACACATGAATTCAACAACATGCTTCATTTTTATTAAAAATTCATTATAATAGGGGTTTTTGGAGCTTACAAAAAACTAGTTATAAATTCAGCCTTGATCCTCTCAAAAATTTCTCCTTCCCATAGGCTCCTTCCATGCATGTATTGATCTCCTTTTATTCCTCGAGCAACTAGGAATTTAAACTATTTCAAATCTTGATAGTTACAATAATCGAAGCATTAAATAAATGAAAGATATAGTAGCAAGGGAAGTTTTTGAAAATAACCAATTCAAATAGGAAATTTTGCATAACTTGATGGTTGTCAAGAGTCTAGAAATATCCAAGGATAGAAATTTCAACAAGGAAAAAATTAATATTAAATAAGTTTTTTTGTTGGAGTCTAATGTTCATTTGAAGATTATTATAACTTATTTATAAGTTTGGTTCACTTGTAATTTCCCACATTTTATACATTGCAAACATCATCTTTCATCGACTTGTCGAGGTCTAGTATCCATCCAAACAATATTGTTAGGACAAGTTTAGTTGATATGTTCAATTGGGAAAACTTGCACTCCATACTTTGCTAACGTCATAATACTTCACCTTTGTCCTTGTTTGTGAAATTTCCTTATCTTGCTAAATTAAAACTTTTAAATAATGCACTTATCTAATTAAGTTACATTCATACACAACTATACAATTTTGACATCATCATCAAACTTATTCATCAAAATCGCTTGATTAAAATTTAAATGCTCAATTTACTTGATATTACCACAAATTCTAATGGCCATGAGATACCCACAAACCAATTGGAAGTGAAGTTCTTGAAAAGGTCAAATGGGAAAGAAGTCCCCACAAAGCCAGTTGGCCACAAGTTTCCCACAAATGTAGGTGAGTTCATCTAAACTAGTTGTATGAAGTGAAATTATTCAATTTAACACCAAAGTCTTGCAAGTGTAGTTGTAGATCAAAAGTCTACAAATTCAATAGTAGACCAAAAACCCAGAAAGTCATAACTAAGCCAATTTTTGTCCAATCTTCACCAAATTTGAACTACAAATACCCATTAAACTCTTTTACAAGGTGATGCCTTTAATTTGGCTATATTATCTCTAAAAGCCTTATTGAAGCAACAACCAAAACACCAAAAGAAATAAACAAAAATTGAGCTAAAATTTTGATTTTTTTTGTCAATGTAATTGCCTTTACACCTAGGATGCTCTTCCATTAGATACCCAAGGTAATATTTTTTTGTGAGCTTGGGCTCAAAAAATGGATTTGAATGATAGAATCACTCTTCTAGGTTGTAAAGAACCTTCAATGAACTCGATCACTGTAATAGTTACATCTAAATACTTCTTCCTTCCCCTCTTCCAACAATTGGCTAGAAAAAATCCCCTCCTCCTCTGCCAAATATGGTCCTCACTCATCTTTCCTCTCATGGACCTATGTCCACCATTGACTGGCCTCAACCATTGTACTTTCCTCTCTTCCCCTCTCTTGTGGGATCCAACCCACCATAGTCTAACGTATTCAACCAATATTTTCTATAACCTCCTCTATGTCGTCCTCCACACCACCTACATACAAATATATACTAATAAGATCATAGAAATTCAATATTTCCATCTTATCGTCTAAGCTCACCTCTTCTTCTTCTTCTTCACACTCTTATCCATCCTCACAATCTCATTTGCATACAACTTGGAATCATCATCATAAAAATAAAAAATATTAACTATTCTCTCTGTTTTCACCTTTTCCTTCTTTGTTGCTACAACATATTCACCACTCTCCACTTTTACCAACAAGTCCTTTGAAGGAAAAATATCTTTTACAACCTCACTCTTCCTTGGCTTTGTAACTTTTCCTTCTTCATTAGTCTCTATTGCAACATCTTCTCCACTCACATGTTCAGCCATCAACACCTTCATTCCTTCACTAATACATATTAATGCAACTCCATCATCTTCTTTATCCTTATAGAGTTCTTCTTCATTGTTTATATCATGCATAGGTTTTCCTGCAAATAAATCATTAGAAAAATAATGTGACTCAACCTTACCCATATTCTTCCTTTTCCATCCCAATCTCCTTCAAACCTTTCAACGTCTTTTTCATATCATTAATCCTAACCTTTTATATTATTTCTCTCCTTTAGGTGACAAGAACTAAAATTCATAATGTATTTTACCAAGGCTAACCTCATACTCTTCCTCTTTCTTGAAATATTTACACACACCTTCAGGCACTCATCAATTAATAAAAAAATCAAATCTCATACTCTTTTATATTTTAGATCATCTTTCATACTTGCAACAAAACTCTCTCTCACACACACACAAACACACACCTATCCTCTACCCAACGTAAACCCTATAATATGTGCCTCTAAAGACCCCCTTTACTCACTTTCTTATAGTTGAGAGTTTCAATCTATGTTGGATGAAAATCAACACATTCTCATCCCTTCAAGCTCTCTATAGATACATGACTCCTTCATACCTACAACAAAACTCTCATGCAACTATAATGGTTTCTAAAGGTTTTAATGTCCTCCTCATCCCTTGAAATTACAAGACTCCTATTCACACATGCAATAAATCTCTTGAGCCCTTAAGACATCCCTCACCACTTCAAACCCTCACACACATCTTCTACCTCAATACACCTTCCCTAACGACCCAACCTCACTATGATACCATCTAATACAATCAAGATTGAGAGGTCTTATCAAACTATCCAACCTTGCATTGTAAACACACTTCCATGCATGAATTCAACAACATGCTAAAAAATTTTATTATTAAAAAATCATTACAATAGGGTTTTCGAAATCTTACAAAACAAACATCATTAATAGTTACAAATTTTACCTTATTCCTCTTAAAAATCTTTTCTCCTTCTCAAAGCCTCCCTCCATGTACATATCAATCTCATTTTATTCCTTAAGTAACTAGGAAGTTGAACCATTTCAAACCTTGGTGGTTGCAACAAATAAATCATTGGAAAAATGAAAAATATAATAGCAAGGAAAAGTTTCACAATTGACTAATTCAATTAGGAAATTCTACTTAACTCAATGGTTGTTATGAGTTTGCAAATATCTAGTTTGGATAAAAATTCATGCAAGGAAAGAAATAATATTAAATAAGTCTCATTTGTAGGAGTTCAGTGTTCATCTAATTGAGATTATTATAACTTGTCTATAAGCCCTACTCAATTGCAAATCCTTGCATTCAATACATTGTAGACATCCTCTTTCATCAACTTACAAAAGTCTAGTATCTGTTCAAACAATAACATTAGACTGAGTTCAGTTGGCGGGTTCAAATAGCAAAACCTACACTACATATTTGGTTGACATCATGATTACTTCATCTTCATCCTTTTATGTGGAAGTTTCTTTTCTTATTAAACTAAACCTTTTAAATAGTGCAATTATTTGGTCTAGTTACATTTATCTACAACTATACAATATTGATTCCATTATCATATCCATTCATTTGAATCGATTGAATAAACTTTAAATGCTTATTTCAATTGAGATACCCACAAATCTTGATGGCCATCATATACCTACAAACCACTTGGAAGTGAATTTCCCAAAAATATCATATGGGAAAGAAGTCCCCACAAAGCCAATTGGCCACGAGATTCTAACAAATATAAATAAGTTCATCTGAATCAGTCATAAGGAATTATTTGGTTCTATACAAAAGTGCTACAAGTTCAATTGTAGATCATGTTTGCAAATCGAAAGCAGACCAAAAACTCACAAAGTCAAAACTCAACCAATTTTTTCCCAATCTTCACAAAATTTGAATTGGAGATACCCATTAAGTGTTGGGAAAATGTGTCTCAACCTTACAATTATATAAAGGTCATTGTTGATATATATATATATATATATATATATATATATTATATGTATATATTTCCTAGTTACATTGATAGGTGTAATATACAATGGGAGCATGGGGTGGCGTTGAGGAGAAAAATGCGAGTGTGTTAACTTTTTCAAGAAACTCTTAAAATGGCCTACATACATTAAAATGATATATTATAAATCTAGACCGTTTGTTATTAGGTTTTAGATCTAATGGCAGATATTTTGTTGGTCTGTCTTGCCCTAGAATGTAACCCTATTTTATGAAGGCTTTATATTATAACTACGGTAGAGTGCGATGTATTCTAAGAGTTTGATAGTAGTCGTGTTGTCTCTTGATCTTTGGTGGTGATACTCCTGTGAGAAGCTTTCTCTACAAGTATATTGTAATCTTTTGTGATTTCTGAATAATATATTGGGAGGCTTTTGGAGTGTGGGGTTTTTCTCTTGAAAGGGTTTTCCCCATGTAAATCACTGTGTTGTGGTATGCATGATATTTGTGTTTATTCCTTTTAAGTTTTTGTAACTGTTAAAGATCTATAAAGTTTTGCATTATTCTCCTCTCAAGATTAGTGTAGGAAGTTGTTCTGCTACCTTAGCTTCCTTACAAGTGGTATAAGAGTTTGATCACCTTTGGTTTCAGTTGTGGGTTGTTTGGTTTTTAGAACTAATCTAGATTTGAGTGGGAGCTTGTGTAGAAGACACTTTGTGATCTTGTTGCAGGAATTTTCAATATGGCAAGTTTATCAAGGAGAATAGAGGTGGATAAATTTTCTGGAAATGATTTTGAGATATGGAAGCTAAAGATGGAGGATTTGTTGATAGATTAAGATCTGTGGGATGTTGTTGATAAGAATGTTTCAAGGCCTGCATATCCTACTCAAGCTACTCAATATGATGTTATGGACCATAAAGCCAAGGGTTTAATAAGACTTTTCTTGGAATAATCTATTTTATTTAATGTACATGAGAAGACCTTTGCACATAAACTATGGAAGAATCTTGGTGAGATGTATCAAGCCAAATATTTAGTGAACAATATTTTCTTGAAGAAGAAATTGTATTCCTTGAGAATGGAAGAGGGTGGATGAATCATAGACCACCTGGAAGCATTCAATATGTTGATGGCTCAATTGGAATCAGTTGGTGTCAAAATGGATGAGGAAGAGAAATATCAGATCCTACTTTTTTCTTTGCCTGATTCATGGGATTCTCTTGTTATGGCTATTGGGAGTACTTCTATCATTTTGAATACTAAATATGTGGTGGGTTCTTTGATTTTTGAAGAGATGGTGAGAAAGGTATCCATCACTGCCAAGGAGGCTCTAAATTTCTGTGGAAGACCTAAGGAAAAAGGAAAGAAGAATGAGAAGCGTGACAAATCCAAGTTCAAGGGAAGATCTAAATCTCTTGGAAATTCCAAAGTTATTTGTTGGAACTGTGGTAAGCCTGGACATGTTCACAAGGAATGCAAAGAAGAAAATAAGAAGAAAAAGAAGAAATTTGATTCTAATTTTGAGTTTGAGAAGGAATATGGTGACACACTCATTACAACTTTTGAAACTCGTGCAAGTAATGTTGCATGGTTAATTGACTTAGGTGCATCTTTTCATATGACCTTAATAGAGATTGGTTTTCTAAATATGAAGAATTTGATGGAGGTAAGGTGTACTTGGGTGATGATTCTCATTTAGAAATTGTTGTTCGTGGTAAAGTTAAAATCAGATTTCTTGATGGTAGAATAAAAAGGATTAATAGTGTGTTGCATATCCCTAGTTTAGCATGAAATTTGTTATCTGTGAGCAAACTATTAGATGCAGGTGTGCAGGTAGTATTTTATGATGCAGGATGCAAGATGGTCAGAGGTGTTATGGTGATTGTTAGAGGTGTCAGATATGGCACATTTTATAAGCTTGATGGATGCATTATTGACTGCAATAGTACTTTTGTGAAAAACAAGTCTGTGGAAGAAGTGAGGGTTTCACCTTCAGAAGATGGTCATGGCTTTTGGGTACCCAAGGGTGCTCTTTTTTCTAAGTCAAATTTACTTGTAGAGAAAACTATATTATGGCACTAGATACTTGGCCACATTGGAAAAAAGGGTCTAAGGACCTTGAAAAATAAAAACCTTGTTGAAGGTCTGCCTAATTGTAATCTTGAATTTGATTTTTGTGAGCATTGCATTTATGGGAAAAAAATAGTGTTCAGTTTAATCGAGTTCTCATAAATATTGTGGTGTATTGGATCTTATTCATTTTGATGTGTTTGGTCCTGTACATGTTCCTTCGATTGGTAAATCCACATATTATGTTTCATATATTGATGATTATAGTAGAAGGAAATGGGTAATTTTATAAAAAGTAAATCTAAAGTTTTCAATCAATTTAAAGCAATGTTTGAGTTGTAGATTGGAAAGAAAAAAAAATGTTTGAGGATTGATAATGGTGGTGAATTTTGCTCTAATTATTTTGATAGATTCTGTAAAGATTGTGGTATTTGTAGACAAAAGACAACTCTGTATTCTCCACAATAGAATGGAGTTGTAGAAAGAATGAACAAGACATTGATGTAGAAGGCTAGGAGTATGTTGAGTGGTGCTGATCTAAAACAAAGGTTTTGGGCTGAAGTTGTTGCCATTGCCTATTACCCGATTAAAAAGTCTCCTACACCAACTCTTGTTGATAAGATGCCTATAGAGGAATGGTCAGAATGCAAGCCTTCATTAAGACATCTTAGAGTTTTTGGTTGTGAGGCATATGTACACGTACCAAAGGAGAAGTGAAAAAAGGTGGAGAACAAGGTTGTGAAAATTATTTTTACCGGATATAGATATAGTGTGAAAGGATACAAGCTTTGGGATCCTGTTGTACAAAAGGTAATACATAGTAGAAGTGTTATTTTTAGAGAAACTAAGCATTCTTCTATTATATTGCAGCCAAAACAAAGCAAAAAAGAATATGTGATTCAATTTCCTTCTACACCTAAGAAAGTTGAATCGAGGCCCAGGGATATACAAGAAGTTGAGGAGAGCTCATCTAGCTCTGAATCTTTAGAAGAGGAGGAAGAACCTCCAACTCAGCTTGTTCATAGGTCTACAAGACATAGAAAACCACCTGAAAGGTATTCACTTGATGATTGGAGATGTGTTTTTGCTTTGGATACTAACATGGATGAACCTAAATCTATAGAAGAGGCATTAGGTATGAATGATGCAGAATCCTAGAAGATTGCTATGGATGAAAAAATGACATCTTTGGAAAAGAATGATACATGGGATCTTGTACCATTTCCTGAAGGATGAAAACCTCTTGGTTGCAAATGGGTGTTCAAGAAAAATATTGGTTCAGATGGAGGTATTGAGAAGTACAAAGCAAGGTTGGTTGCAAAAGGTTACTCTCAACTTGAGGGTGTTGATTATGGTGAGATATTTTCTCCTTGTAAAAATGACATCCATTAGATTTTTGCTTTATGTTGTTGATTATGATTTAGAGGTTGAAAAAATGGATGTGAAAACTATTTTCCTTCATGGTGATTTGGAGGAGGATATTTATATGGCATAGCTAGAGCACTACATGGTGAAAGGTAAAAGTAAGTTGGTTTGCAAATTGAAGAAATATTTGTATGGTTTAAAACAGATTCCTAGGATGTGGTACTAGAAATTTGATACATATGTTTTGATTTGAGATTTGAGTGTTCTAAATCATATCATTGCATTGATTATAAAACTAATGGTGATCATTTTCTATTTATTGCATTATAAGTTGATGATATGTTATTTATTGGTAGAGGAAAATGTATGATTTCATAATTGAAATCTCAACTTGTTGCTAAATTTTAAATGAAAGATCTTGGTGCGGCTAAACACATTCTCAGGATGGAAATTAAAAGAGATAGAGTGAACAAAAAGCTATGGCTTACCCAAAGTAAGTATGTCATTTCAATTTTATAGAGGTTTGATATGCAAGATTGTAGACCATTGTGTGTTCTTGTTTCAGTTGGAAAGAGGTTATCTATTTCAGATTGTCCAACATCTCCATTAGAGATGGGAGACATGAGCAGAGTGCCTTACTAGAGTATAGTTGGAAGTTTGATGTATGTTATGGTTTTTACTAGACCATACATTGCCCAAGTAGTGGGAGTTCTTTCTAGATACATTTCTAATCCTGGTAGAGTTCATTGGGATGCAATTAAAAGAGTCTTAAGATATTTGCGGGGTACATCAAATTATTCCTTATGTTATCATAGTAAAATGACTTAAGATAAAATTTCCCTTGATATTCATGTTTATGTGGATTCAAACTGGGCAAGTGATGTTGAGAGCAAAAAATCCACTTGTGCTTATGTGTTTACTTTATTTGGTGGTACAATTAGTTGGATGAGTAAGCAATAGGCTGTGGTTGATTTGTCCACTATTGAATCAGAGTATATGGTAGCTACTCATGCTTGTAAAGAAGTCATTTGGATTAAGAGACTTTTTTTTTCAGATATTAGAATAAAACAAGGTGCAGTGACAATTTATTGCAACAGTCAGAGTGTGATATGTCTAGCCAAGAACTCAACATTTCATGTCAGGACCAAGCACATTGATGTATACTATCATTTTTTTAGAGATATGGTTGAAGATGGTAGGGTGAAGTTGGTTAAGGTAGAGACTTTGATGAATGTTGTTGACTCTTTAACTAAGCCTATGAGCACAAAGAAGTTTAGATCGTGTTCAGAGACTATGGGCCCTTTGGCCCCTAGCAATTAAGAGACAATGTTTACTCCATCCCGTTGCTTTTGCAAGGTGTTAAAAAAGTGGGAGATTTGTTGGAAAAATGTGTCTCAACCTTGCAATTATATGATATATATAACCTAGTTACACTGATAGGTGTAATATACAATGGGAGCACAGGGTGGTGTTCAGGAGTGAAATGTGAGCATGTTAAATTTTCCAGGAAACTCCTAAAATGGACTACATACATTAAAATGATATATTGTAAATCTAGACCATTCGCTATTAGGTTTTAGATATAATGGAAAATATTTTGTTGGCATTTATTGACCTAGAATGTAACCCTATTTTATGAGGGTGTTGTATTACAACTGCGATAGAGTGTGATGTATTCTGAGAGTCTAATAGAGGTTGTGTTGTCTCTTGATCTCTGGTAGTGATACTCCTATGAGAAGCTTGCTCTGCAATTATATTGTAATTATATTTTTTGATTTCTAAATAATACATTAGGAGGCTTTTGGAGTGTGGGTTTTTTCTCCCGAAAGGGTTTTCCCCACATAAATCATTGTGTTGTGTATGCATGATATTTGTGTTTATTCTTTTTAAGTTTATATAATTGTTAAAGATCTATAAAGTTTTGCATTATTCCCCTCTCAAAATTAGTGTAGGAAGTTGTTCCGCTACCTTAGCTTCCTTACATTAAGCTCTTACAAAAGGTGGTGCCATTAATTTGACCACATTGTCTTTGAAAATCCTCTTGAAGAAACAACCCAAAAACCAACAAAAATGAACTAATTTTTTTTTTCGATGTAAGATTGTCCTTGCACCCAAGATGCTCCTACATCATATAGTTCCTAATCTAAGGGTGAAAATTACTACAAAGTTAAATGAAGATGAATCACTCAAATACATGTTGATACAATTAGAAAATTTAAATACAAATCAATGGATTGCAATGTATAACTAAAACCAAGAAAAGAGAAAATAAATATAAAGCTTGACATGAATGCAACATCATAACCAAGTAATTGAAATTTAAAGATATGTATTTCTCTATGATATAATCTTCAATTCTAAGCTAGGTGAATTGAAAGTACAATGGCTAGGACCCTATCATATTGATCGCATCCAAAATATTGTTGTGGTTGAGATTAATTGTTTTAAACAAATAGATTAATGGATATTGATTAAATTCATACTTTGAAGCATATTGAAATATGAAACCATAGGAAAAAATAATATATATTATGTGCCATAAAGTATTATAAAAGCTACTTAGTGTAGGAAATAAGTCACCATGAGAAAAGGAAGTATAAGGAGTCAAATAGTCAAAATATAATGAAATTAGGTATGGCATCCACATAGAAGACTAGAAAATATATAAAAGGGGGTGATGGTTAAAGCAAAATGCATAGAGAAATTTTCAAAACACATAGGTCATTGTGTGAGAAATAATTAGCAGAGGTTTGTTGATGAAAGAGTAAGAGAAGAGAAAAAATATTTGAAGCTATGATAAACAAAAATGCATCTCAATTGATTGAGGCTAAGGATATAAAAAGAATGGTATATAATCCATTTCCATTGAAGGATATGGATAATTACCCAAAAGGAATTTTTTTAAAACATTATTAGTGGGGTCATATATGTAGAAGATGTTTGGAAGTGAATCCATGTGAAACTTACAAAGGTGGATCATAGTAGTGTTATGCACCAAATTTGTACCCTACTGAAACTTTTAAGCTCAGTAATCTGGCATAACATGGGACTCAAATTCTACATGTGGGATATGCAATACTGAAAATGAGACCTCCGGATTCTAGGCCAGTTCCTGTTGAAAAAAAATCTATTTTTGCTCTTCAAACCTAAAGATTTTAGGGGAAAAAGGGGAAGAAAAGAGATAAAAGAACTTAAGGATTGAAACTAATTAATGGGTGATACACCAAAATCACTTCCCTTAGCACAGAATGAACCCACAACTATTTATATGATGATGCAATAACTGGTAAAACCCTCAACACATGAATGTTTCAAAGGAAGATCTGAGATCAGAATGATACTTAAAGGATGTTAATCACAGTAAATACATTTAGAAATTAATACAACCTTTAACCTGTGAAGAGAATTCCTAGTCACAAAGATTCCAAAATGAGACAAACTTAAAAGGTTTCAGATAAGAAACATAGAAAAGAAAGATCAATCACCAATCTGCATACAAATATGGCATCAGAAATAGATCAAAGATGTTGTATAAAGGCTCTCAAAGGCCCTGAAAATGCATACTCCAAAGTCTGATACAATACTTGGAACCAAAATAGACCCAGAAAGTACAAAGCCTCTTCCACTCTAGAATTTTTTGCATACCCTAAAAAGAAATGAAGAAGAGAATAAATAAGCTCAAACTCTCCACCCTAACCCTAGAAAAAGGGCCCCACCAAAATAAGGGGGTCGGATTTGGAAAAAAAAACCCTAAAAGAAGGATCTCAAACCTATCAACAACCCACCAAAATAGGAAAAGTTTCCCCAAACCCGGATAGGAACAAAAATCCTCATAAAGAGGACTTAAAAGACTCCAAAAAAGGTGTCCCATCAATCAAAAACTCCTCCCCTGAATCCAGCAACCCAAAACCTCCACTTGACATAAACAGATTGTCACATTTCCAAGATTTAAAGCTCCACTAAAGGCTCCACTTGACTAGGTCTTTAAAAGAATACATCAAATATCTTCAACTTGCATTAATAACATTTATTTTTTAAAAGTGATTTATAATTTATCACTTTTTAAAAAATAAAGTTTTACAATTTTAAAAAGAAATGCAAGTTGGAATACCTAGCAAGGTTAAATTTAATTCTGCATCTGAATAATATCATTTATTAAAAATGATTAACAAAAATCACTTTACTAAAGATTTACAATTTGGCTTAAAATGCAAAATTAAAATAAGACCCTAAGCCTTAACTTTGCATTTAAATAACATCATTTATTAAAAATGATTAATAAATCATTTTAATAAAGATTTACATTTGATTTTAAAATGCAAAATTAATAAAGAACTCTAAGCATATATTTTGCAAAGCCTTAGAGAATAATGACTTAAAAGGAATGAATAAAGCTAAAGGGAAAAAGACAAATTGGTCGAATACTTTAGGGTTCGAACCCTAAAATGAAACAAAAATGACACAAAGACATTCATTTGCATTTTTGAAGTCTTCTCTTTGCTGGGCGCTGCATTGAAACACTAGCCGCGCCATGATTTTCTAAGTATCTTCCGCCATTGTAAAGGATTTCGAATCTGGTCTTTGGCCAAAACTGGAGTTTATGACATTTTAAAAAAAAACGCAGAGAGGCATTTTTGGGCGCGGCTTTCTATTTTTTGATCGATGTTCTTACATTTATGTTTCTTTATGCTGCGAACTTGGTCAAGAGATCTGCATTTGTCTGGCCGCCATTTGATTTTGTGCTATGAACTTGATCAAGAGATTTTTTTCAAATTCGAATCATGAAGATTTTATCAGGTATTTCAGATATAAGTCTGGTTTTTTCTCTTCTACGCCACCATTGAAACTCTTGAAGTAATTTTTTTATACTAGAAATAAGAAATAAACTTGCTATAAATTCGAATCTGGTCTTTAAATCTTTGAATCTACAATACTTCACTTTGCAAGCCGCGCCATGATTTTTTTTGATTTCTGCAAAAAATGTTTCATTCTAAACTCATAAGAGATGAAATACTTCAGTTTTCTCCTTTATCTGGGCATTCTGTATCTCATGATTTTTTTGTTCTGAAAGTGAGCTTTTACTTAGACTTGAAAAACCCCTCCAGTTTGTTCTACTGGGTGTTAATCTTTCTCATTGTATTTAGATTCCACAGGCTGCATTAGATTGTTTCTATTGGCTCAGAAATCTAAAGCTAAGAGCTTGCTTGAATTCAATGAAAATATAAAACAAAAGTATATTTTCCTTTTCCTGCAAAGAAGTGAAAAATAGTTATTTTGCTTTCTATACTGGATATCTTTCATTTTTAGGTCTTTGTTCTCTTTAATCTTCACTACTGTAGCTCTTTTCATGTTTTCCTGTGCTATGAATTAAATGTTGATAGGCACCAGCAGTAACCAATAACTTTTGCAGAGAAACACATGTAACTAGAAATTAGTATCAAGTGCTCTTTATAGACATGGCTTTCCATTGAGTTAACTAAATGACAGAAACTCTAAAGTAGAGTATAATAAGCAGCTGAAATATCGAAGTATTTGTTTGTTGCATCATTAGCATCCCCTGTTTGAAATGAGCTTTTCAAAACTTGCTTTGGTACTACTCTACTATCATGGCTTTTAGACTTACTATCAACATTTTGGGAGATCACCTTGCTTTTACTTTCAGAGATAGTTTCACTCTTTTCACCAGAGAGCATCGATGCATTATCTTGTACAAAAAAAATATTTTCCTTCCTTCCCTGCAATTTTAATTTATGTGCATGATGGATTTAAATCTGAACTATTTATCAATGAAAACATAAATCTGTTTCTGTGCACTTTGTGACTTTCATGAATATGCATACATTATGAGCTTATCATGCTATCACTTTTACTGTTCTTAACAAAAGAAACTTTCAAATGGCTGTCATTGCTGTCCTCCATACTACTATGCATAAACTCTACCAAGAGTATGTTAACATCCTTAATTCTTCATATGAACACAATGGTGTCTTTTAAGCTGAAAATTAGCACTTGATATGCATGATCATAAGTAGGAAATGGCAGAAATTTCTGTATTGTTAATTTATTTGACCAAAGCTACAACATGCTCATAACTATTTTAAATATATTGACATTGTTGTTCCAGTACAGTTACTTGGAAATACTTTTCACTGTTTCACTGTCTCTTCTTTTGCTTTGATCTGATACTATTTCCATACTATTGTCTTCTTTTGGACAATGTTTTCATTACCATGGATGTCTCCTTATGCATCTTTGTACTTGAATAGAATTGCTCTCTCTATACTGAATTTATCTCTTGCAAAGATTGATCTTAATAATCTGCCTGTGCATGGTGTCTTCTACTCTCTATCCAGGGTAGTATATGACTTGTCCCCTTGATATTCTTGTGTTTCCACTACTCTGGAGCTCCTTGAGAATAACAAAGAAGGATAAGACTTACACAAGTTTCTTCTGCTATTTATTAAATGAAAGCATAATGACTATTCAATTCTGATGCTTGATGGTCACTGTATCTCCATAGCTGTTTGGCTGTTACTAGCATGATCGGCAACATATGACTGCTCCTTTAAGACAAGAGTTGGGTTTCGAGGCTAAAAGTTGTATTCCTTTTTCTGACAGTCCTCATCTTTTGGTCTTGGCTATATTTCTTCATTTGTAAATTCTGCTTTTGAATAACTACAACTGTTTTACTTCCATAGAATTATCACAGCATAAGCACATTGTTTTACATGCCTTCATTTCAAAATAACTTATACTGTTTGATCAAGCTTTCATTGGCCTTATATTCATGAAAAATCTGCTTTTGAATCACTTCGTGAATAATGATTATCAACACTCCATTTAATGTCAAAGCTCACTCCATTACTGTCTCACTAGCACTTGTAACATTGTATGCCTGTTTGGTAAAAGATAATGCATATCTATATCTTCCATTATTCTTAAATGCTGACTTAAAACAGAATTTGCTGCTTTATGTTGAAGAACTCGTAGAAAATTGAATTGTTGCAAATCTGTCCTGTACTTGAATACTATGTTTCTCTTCAATGCAAAAAAAAAAAACAAAGTAGAGCTGAACAGAAAATGAAATAGATGAGTGCAATATGTTGCTTTACATATCTGTTATCAATATTCATGTACTTCGTATGAAAATTGTGAATATGTCCTTTTTGATATGCCGAGCTCAACCCTTGTGGGAGCCTGTTTTACTCCACATATCTGATAAATGATCTCGAACATTATGAACCTATTCCTACACACTGAAACAAACATGTTAGCAAAATAAAAGAAGCTGAAAGCTTCCATTGAATTACACTCTTTCTTCTCTTGACTTTTTGCAATTATTTGATGGATGCCTGATCGACTATATCCTATATTTATGTTGGTAGCATAGATATATGATAGAATTTGATCTGTCATTGCTTAGAGATTATCTCTAACATCATCTTTTATCTTCCTTGCAGACGCTTTTGGAGTTGGAACGGAAGCTGAAACTGAAAATGGAGCTAGAGCTGACGTCTCGACTAGAAACCTTAACTGTCAACGATTCGTCATTCCAGGCAATGACGAATCACCTCCTACCCTATGTTTCCGTTAGTTTCAGTTGTATAGCATACCATTGTTTATGCATTCTTTATTTGATTGTAAAAATCCAAAAAAAGTTACTTCCACAACTTGTGTGGGATTCAACATTTTTACAGAATGAATAAAAGCATTACTATGCAAATCTTTTCAATTTTCTGGTTTAAACATTTGCACAATAAACTATGATTCACATGTAAGATGGTCTCAATGATGATCGATGAACACTCAATCAGAAAAACATGAAAATTTATGTACCTATAAACGTTGAACTTCATCCAGTTCTACCTGTTTGAACTCAGAGTAAAAAAAATAGGTAAAAAAAGGCTTTTCAGTAATTTCATGTAAATGTTGAAACTAAAACCAATAAACTTGACTTGACTTGAGCTGTAAGCAAAAAGTAGGTAACAAGTAGCTTTGCAAAAGAAAGAAAATCCCTAAGAAATCTAGCGAGTGGAGAACTTTTAACATAACATACCAGCATTGGAAGACTAATAATTGATATTTGGGGAGAGTGCCCCTTTTATACCAATTTGGATTAATTCCTACTAAGATGATGCAACATGACTTTGAAATTATTTTTGTGCCAACCTACTTGAAGCTTTTTTTCTATTTATTATCAATATTAATATCATTGTAAATTAAAAAATGGTGCACAAGAGCAAAATTGGAAGGAGAAAAACCGGTAGACCAATAACTTGGGTAGATGTTGTGGATAGATAATTCCCTCTATTTCAATTGTGAAACACTCAGAGTAACTTTAGGCAACAAGTTTTGAAGGGAGCAGAGCAAAAGATGGATTACAACTAGGGTGAATGAACATGCAATGGTGTGTTGGGTGGTCAAAATGGTTAGTAGGGATATGATCCTTAGGCCCAACCCCTCAAGTGGAAATAGGTGTGAATGCAATACCTCTGGAGAGAAGGAGGGTCAGCACGAGCTTCCCTCAGCATCAAGAACATCACCAAGGGAGAGACATACCCTCAATCCCAAAAATGATGAAGAGCCTTATGAATCTTGGAGAAGGTAGGTAGTGGAAAAAAGAGGATTCGAGAAAGGTGATCTAGCTATTGTAGAAACTCATTCAGCCTTACAGTTCTCATCTCTCAATTTGTGGAATCATTGCAAAATGGTATGGCCCAATGCTTGTCAAATAAAGGCTTTCAAATTGGTGGAAAGATTAATGGGTACCTTAAGTAAAAATCAAATTCATCGACAACAATTTATTTGTGATTGATTGCTCTTCCCCAAAAGTAAGGGGACAAATCTTGAAGTTGGATTTCCAAAGGATCGATGGGTTTGGATTCTACATGAAGTCGTGGGAACCCAATTTTCATGCTACCAGATTTAGAATGGAGCACCTTCAGATTTGTTATAAGAAGCCCAACCTGCCACTAGAATATTGGGACAAGAAGATCTTGATGGAAATTGGTAATGAATTGGGATCATTCATCTATATGGAAGAATGGTTTGATCCAAATGAGGATTCCTCCTATGTGTATATGTGTGTGGAGACCAATACCCGCTAGGGGGAATTGGAGATCATCTCGACAGAGGGCCAATGGATACAAAGGTTGGAAAAAATGAATCGCCTAAAGGGATTAAGGATCAAATCTCTTGGGGATATTCTTTTAGAGGAACATGCTCTTGAAAGAAACCAAAAATTTGAAGCATATTCAATGCAAGTAAGAGAAAAAGGAATTCCTAAAAGGACCCTAAGGGAAACTACTCTTCAAAAGGCCAGACAATAGGTTTTAGTTTAAACTACTTGCCACCACAAGATGGAAAGGCAGAGAGTGATGGAATTGTGGAAAAAGTTGGCAAAGTGGTGAGGGATGGGGAAGTGGAAGCAGAAGAAGTGGTGGTTGAGGGAGAGGTGGAGAATGATGAGAAATTGAGGTATGAAAACATCCATGCATCAGATCCCCCATTGGCTCCAGTAGATCCCAAACAACTAGATGAAGAATTGGCATCTCTCTTGGAGGTAGGTTTTGAATTGATGGGGCTCTCAAGTAGGGAAAGAGAAGAAACTCATCTTCCTAACCAAGTTTGAGCAAGGACATATTCCAATCCACATAGATGGGATGGGGGAGGAGGATGAGGAGGAAGATTGGGAAGAAGGGTAAGTCCCTCCACTAGAGGAAACAAAGAACATGATATCAGAACAATTAACCCCAAATCCTGAAAAGCTAGGAATCAAATAAAAAATCCTTCCAAGCGATCCCTTGATTGTGACACAAGGAAAAGGCGAGGGAGGAAGACCCATAAAGAGTTGAGAGCCTTGGATGGGGAGGTAGAAGGACAAGATAAGTTGACTATGATGCTCAGATCCGAAAAGGGAGGAGTCATTCTCGAGGAACAATGAAGCTCCTTTTGTGGATTGTTAGGGGCTTAAACACCCCTAATAAAAAATTTATGGTTAGACACTTATTAGAGATATCCCAAGAAGATATCCTAATGATTCAAGAAACCAATCTCTCTCTAGAAGAAGTAGAAATATTTAAGTAGATAAAATGGTGGCATATGGAAGTTATGGGATCTGCAAGGGCCTCTAGGGGTCTAATTGCTCTCTAGAAGCCATAATCAATTTTTGTGGAGCCCTCTGCAGCAAGCAAGAACTGACTATCATGCAAAGTGAAAAGCCTTTCTTCTAACTTAAGTTTCCTACTCCTTAACATATATGGTCCTAATTCCTATACCTAAAAAAGGTGTGGCAAGAAACTGAATCTCTTTGGGGGAATAGTTTCCCATAATATAGTATTTTGGGGTGTGACTTCAATGCCATTTTGCATAGCAATGGTAAGAGAGGTGGGGTTTGAAGGAAGCAAAAATCCCAATCAGACTTTGAAGACTTTTTGAATAACAACATGCTCATGGAGGTTTAGCTCTCAAGTGAACAATATACTTGGAAAAATAGGAGGTGAGGGTTCTGCAACATTGAAGAAAAATTGGATAGGTTCCTTTTTAATGGAAATCAAGGTGCATTTCATTTTTCTTTGGAAGGAAGCATTCTTCCCCACTCAAGATCAGATCATTTCCCAATTAGCCTAGATATTTTGGGAGAAAAAAGGCCTATTAGATGCCCCTTCAAATTTGAAAACATGTGGTTGAAAGACTACAACTTCCAAGATGTGGTTTATCAGTGGTGGAAATCATGACCTAAGTCCTATAGAAGGTGACAAAACTAAAGATTCTAAAATAGTGTATAAAATAATGGAACAAAAGTAGCTTCAAGAACATTGTTACCTATTTTTCACTACAAGCTCAAACAGGTAGAGCTGAGTCGGACTCATCGTTGATAGGTACATAAATTTTTAAGTTTTGTTGCTAAAGGATTCATTGTTCATCATAAAGATCAGATTACATCTGAATTACAATTTTATTGTGCAAGTATTTCAAACAAAAAATTGAAAATTTGCATAATAATGCCTTTTATTCATTTTGTAAAAACACTGAAATCTCGTACAAGCCGCGAGAGTAATTGAATTTGATTATGACAATCAAATAGTGAATACAAAATTCAATGATAAGCTACACTACTAAAGATAATGTAAACACAAAAGAGATGCAATTCATCATTGCCTATGATGATGAATCACTTTCGCTTGATGTCTTCAGTTGTCATGTCTCCAATCTGTAGCCTTGTTTTCGCGCTCCAAGAACTTGCAAAAGAGGTGTACTCTAAGCAATGATGAATTACATTTTACTTTATGCCTACGCTACCAACAAGAATGTAATTTGCATCAAATCAGGCATTCACCAGATGATTGAGTTACAAAGGCTAATAATCAAGGAACACGAAACTCAATGGAATCTTTCAGCTTATTTTATTTTACTAACATGTTTGTTTCAATGTGCAAGAATAGGTTCATTATGTTCGTGATCATTTTCATTAGATATGTGGAGAAAAACGGGCTCCCACAAGGGTAGAGCCTGGCATATCAAGCAGATACCTCTCATTTATTCATATATGAGAGCTTTATATCAGTTACAGTCATGAAATAAGATTGCTATCATGAAAGAAATTCAAAGAAAAAACTTAAGGTAGCAGCTTTCAAGCCATATCATGGTGGAAATTTAATAGAGAAATTCTAGATTCACTCTTTGTTCAAATGCATTGAATACAGCTAAAAGATACAATGTTGTTTCATTGTGAGTTTGAATGTAAAAGGATAGTTGAAAGAATCATTCATTAATGGAGCCACAATCATCTTTTGAATGCAGTCAATTTCTGAAAGGACGACCATCACAATGAAAAACACAATCCATACCCAAGACTAATGGACAGTCTCTTTGAATGAAAGAGTGAACAGTTAAAGCCTCAGAGCAAACTCATGTATAATTAATAAAGTCATTTACAGTTGTGTAGGGACAATCTTCTTGTCAGGATTAAAGGATAAAAGCATGTAATAGTGGCTATGGATTTTAGAGAAAATAAAAGGACAGTCATTAATTTTCAGTGACAAGTAACATATGCATATTTCTGAAAGATGACAACATTTACAAAGCAGATTGCAAGTATAGTTAATAAAGACATCCACAGAGGCATTTATATGTACCATCAGTCAGGTATAAATAGATTTGTTAATAACTATTGAATGCCATAACCAGTATAACATGACATTGACATTCATTAGTGGAGCAGCAATTAAACACTTGAAAAAACATCAATACAAGAGTGTGACAGCCGTCAGAGATTAAAAGCACAACAATGATAATGATGGTTACAGGCATAAGAATGCAAAGGTTCAAGAATGACCATCATGATAGCTTGAATGCATAATTGGAGGGAAGTAGACAAAGAAAGTGTTGATAACACAATAAGTTGCAGGTCTATAAGACAGATTTATAAGAGTAGCCTTTAAGTTCATTATATAAAGAAGATGAAACAAGCATTAGATAAATTTTTGAGAAACGTTATGATGGCCATGAGAAAGACACTAAACCTTTGAGGTTTTTGCATGAATGGAAAGGAACTATATTCATTCTTTCTAAGAAACGACAAAAGTTAAGTATCAAATGCAAGTGAAGATATAAGTAAATCAAGATTTTATGCTACAGTATGGTCATGCGTAAGAAAGGTCCATCCAGGAGAAAGGTAGGATACAGAGCTTGCAGAAACAAAATGTGAGGGTTTATTTTATTTTATTTTCATTCAAATATCTAATACCCAGTAAAATCTTCATGGTGGATTCCACAAAAAGGAAGTATCTTCATTCTTTTTGTCACAAACTGCAATGTGTAGTCGTGTCTTTTACAAAACTGAGTATTGAAATTCTCAACAAACTCTCATAAAGGGGTCAGTATCAGAGATCTCATGGCAGCCATGTTTCACAAACTGAGGCCTAGTAAAGGAAAATCAAAGCATACAGAAATGGCCGAGGGTTATACATAGAGAATAAGTGAAATATACCAGAGACTTTAGAAAATAAATCTCATGGCGTTTTCCTTAAAAATATAGTGGAAAATCCATAATGATGACGAAAACCAGCTTACCTTTGTCTTAGAGAGGGGTCGACCAAGCTTGAGGAGAGAGTCTGAAGAAATCATCAAGTTTCAAGCATCGAACCAGGCTCACACATGGCGGCCTCAAGTGTAAAAGACAACAACAGATTTAAAATAAATCAAAATTTAGGTGAGCCATGGCTTGAAAACCCAATGAATTCTTTGGAAATGAAAAGAAAATATTCAAATCTAAGATGAAATGACTTACTCTACAAGAAATCTCCATTTAAAAGCCCAAAGAATATGCATGTCGAGCTCCAGATTGAGCAAGTTTCTCAAAAAACCTAAGCAGCCAGCTTCTTCATGAAGCTTCTCCAAAGTCAAATGGAAACAATGATTTTAGGGTTCCCCATCTTTCTTTTTGCATAGTTCGATGATTTCTTCTTTTTGACTATCTTTTGAGAAGAAAAATCATTATGTTCTATTTACTTCCGTGGCCATGACTTCAAGTCAAATTTCCTAGCAATAATATGGTTGACCTTATCAAATATGAGACTTTATGCTAAATATTGTGGTAGATTATTAAACCATTGACAAATATTGTCAAAGTATGTTAAGGAGTGATTATTTGTGAGTTGCATTGCATATGATAATGGAGAGGAGTCATAAGGGGAGATTTATTTTTTGCAAGACATATACTTTATTATTTTTCCCTTATTCTATTGTAAAGTTGTATTTGAAGGTTATTAAATGCAATTTTATTAATTGATTTTCAATAATATTTTAAATCAACTATTGTAAAAATGGGAAAAATACTAAAAAAAAATTCTCTCATACACATGTAGAGCTCTTAGTGAGCCTCAAGAGTTCCAGCACTAGTTTTGATGATTGATATTCATGCAAGGATGGAGTTGCAGTTCATGGGCGAGTTGATAAAAACAAGGTGGATTTTGCATGTTTTGGCCCACATCTTCAGATTTCCAGTTCAATTTGAGTTACAGATCAGTTATACACATTGTGACTGTGAGTTTGAGATTGAGTTCACTCATTTTTGCATGAGTTTGAAAAATACTAAAAAAAAATTCGCTCATACACATGTAGAGCTCTTAGTGAGCCTCAAGTTTAGTTCTTCAAGATTTTAGGCATTGTTATTGTGGAGGATTTGATTGAAGGATTATTTTGTTTTCAGTTTGGAAACCTTTGATTTTTCTCTCTTTCATAAGTATATGTATGCAGTTTAATTTAAATTGACTGGTTATACACTGTGCATGTACTGATTAACCAGTTTAGTCATGAAAACCAGGTTTTCCCTCAAGATTGCATTGAATCAAAGCCTTTGTTTAAAACATTCAAGTGATTAGATTATCAAATCAGGTTGTGCAGATTGAAGTACTGAGAAGTTTATTGTGAATCATAATTGCAAGTCTTTGTCAATTAGGTGCATTTCCATTAATTTACAATTTTACGTACATTTTTACATACTTCTATCCCTTTTTCCAGCAAGTTACCAGTTATTAATTTAAGAATCATATAGGAAGTCGGCTTAGAATCTGGAGGTTCAATCTCATTATAGGTCACCCACAACTTGAGTTTGATCCAATGTTTCAATAGATTGTTGAATTTAATCATTCAAGCGTTCGGGTGTAATTTGTTTGACAACAGTTTTTGGCACGCCTGGTGGGACTCTGAATCACTTTTCAGAGTAAGAATTTTATAGTTCAAGCTATTTTTTTGGTATATACAATAGTATTTCAGCCTTTTAGAGGATTATTTTCATATACTTGGTGACTCCATTATCAATTTCCAACAGATCAAGTGCAAATAGCTTATGAGAAATATTCAGACAAGAAGTTATTTTCTGTTTGAATATTTGCAGCTATCTTTGCCAAAGAGAAGAGGAAGGACAGCCAAGCGAACACCTGGTAAGCCTTCAAGAAAGTAATTAGTTTCTCTGGTTCTAAGAGCAGAACCATTAGTTTACACATCAAGAAGAAGAGGTAGATCATTAGCAAGGCAACCAAGTTCATTTTTAGCTTTGCCAAGTTACAGAGTATTAGTTTCACCTGTACTGATTGTACAAGTTGTAAATCTCATAATACCAGCAGCTTCGATGGCCAGAGCGCATGCTTTTGTTCCATTTAATGGGGGAAACCCATTGGATCTGGCTCAACATGATGATATACCAGTAGCAGCACTCAAAAATCTACCCTTTTTTACTAGTGAAGATCAGACTATGCCCATTGAGCATATTAGAGACGTAGCTTCACTATGTGGAGTTCACCATGTGATTCAGAAGAATGTAGCTTTGAGGTTGTTAGCAGCGTCATTCAAGGGAAAAGAACTTCAGTGGTTTCGTCGCTTACTAGTCAATAGCATCACGACATGGAATGATTTAGGAGATAAGCTAACCAAACAATTTTCAGATAAGTCTGATCATTTATCTCTAGTCAAACAGATGACGACTATAAAGAGAGCACCACAAGAATAGATGATGGACTTTAACTTCAAATTTCAAAGGACATGGGATCAAATTCTAGTAACGGTAAGGCCAACTCGTAACCATGTTTTTCTATATTACCTTAGATATTTGAATAGTGATATTGTCTTAATGATACAGTCAATAGGTGGGTTAACATTACCAGTAGCATATGACATCGCTATTAGAGTTGAAAATAGCCTTATACAAGCTGGTAAAATTGCCCCAAGACCCCCCATGCCGATTTTCCCAGAGGTACAGCCTTTTATGCCCATTCAAGTACCTCCAATAGCCACTATACCTGCTGTTCCAGCCTTAGGTTTCCAAACAGCAGCACAAAATAATGTTGTTCCAGCAAATTCTGACTTGCAAGGACTTAAAGATACTCAACAGCAGCTAATAAATGACCAACAACAAATGGCCAAGTTACTACAAACTGTGAGTAACAACTTGGTAAGCCTTAAAAACCAGCAAGGTCAGAATTTTAGGCCTAATCAGTCATCATTTCAAGCAAACAGACCTGCTTATCAAGCTGATTACCAGGGACAGAAGAGGAATTTCAACTTTAGGCCTAATCAGCCATTTAATCCAGCTGTTGCTAGCTCTTCAAAAGAGTTGATGCCAATATAGAACAATTTAGCACAAGATTACGTGTGGTGCTATCCCTACAATCAACCTCATAATCAGGCTACTTGCATGAACGAGGTGATTAATCAAGCCCTTATGGTGCAAAGTAGTTATGTTGCTTCTGAACAGACAACTAAGGAGGACAATAATCAACAAGATGATCAAACACAATAAAGTGACCTTGACGTTGCCATGATGAACTGGCAAGAAAGCGAATTTTGCGGAGTTAATCACATGCAAAGTCAAAATCAGTTAGCCACTTCTATTGCAACCAATACGAAGGCCAAGAAAAGAGCATTTGATGTAAGATAGCAAGCTATTCCTGATAAACAACAAGTAGAAAAAGATAAACAACCTGCTATTTAGTAGAAAAATTGAGATTTTACATCCCAACAGGGGCAAGTTCAGCCTTCAACAGCTCAAAATGTTCATATTTTACCAAGACAGTAGGCTGGATCATCAAAGGAGCAACCTAAAGTTCAATTCCAGCCTCAAGTAGCACAAACAAACACTATTGTTCAAAAGGTACAACCAAAGGTTGGTGGTTCTTCTTTCAATATTGTTGAACATATGAAAAAGACAACTGTTAGCATTACTATGTTGGATGCATTATGCCTGCCTGGGCAAAAAGAAACTTTGCAGAAGGCTTTGGCTAAAATATCAATTTCTGACGACATAAATAAATAATAGCCAAGAGTTCATGCGAATAGTTCAGATCAAAAGTAGGAGCAACTAGCTAAAGAGCTAAAGCCACCACCTTTTTATGTCAGCTTGATAATTAGTGATAACATAGTGCATAATTGCATGATCGATAGTAGAGCAAGCAGCTCAATTATGCCTAAGCAGCTAGTAGATAAGTTAGGACTTGAGTATGAACCATTGTCAAAAGGGGTAGTTCAGTTAGATGGTACAACTGTAAAGTCTGTAGGAGTTATTAAAAAAATTTCTCTTACATTGCATGCCTGTCCCAACTTTCAAATTTCATGGGACATATATATCATTGATCTTCCACCTTATTTTTCCATTTGCTTATCTAGAGACTTCACTACAAAATTAGGTGGTTATCTATCATCAGACTGGTCACACATGTTTTTTAGAACCAGATATGGTACTAGAGTCACGATTAAGTCAAAATCACAAGCTAAAGACCATATTGAACCTTATGTTCCAAATCCCATAAATGCAAACCTAGCTTTCCATGATCAGGAGGATCAATCCATGACCCTCAACCCCATTGTACCTATAGAAGGCATACCTGACATAAATCTAGATGAGTGAGCAGCCGAGAATCACGAGGTTGATCCGTTCAATCTCATAGACGAAGTAGGTTTGGGAATTTATATGATTCAAGAGCCCGATATAATTATTCCAAATTTGGTCAAGGAGGAAAAACAACAAGTACAACAGGTTGATCAGCTTTGGAAGCTATATTTTGACGGTTCCAGAAGTAAAATTGATGCTATTGGAGGAGCTGTTTTGATTTCACCTGAAGGAGATAGGTATTATTCATCTTTTAGATTTGCTTTCAGTTGTTCTAATAATGTTGCTAAGTATGAAACATTA
Organism: Sequoia sempervirens; assembly: GCA_007258455.2. Classification (NCBI taxonomy): domain Eukaryota; kingdom Viridiplantae; phylum Streptophyta; class Pinopsida; order Cupressales; family Cupressaceae; genus Sequoia; species Sequoia sempervirens. The sequence goes on along the minus strand of VDFB02270651.1, from coordinate 382,452,127 downwards.
ATACATGGCTTATAATGGGTCAAAAAAAGAAAGATTAAGTGCTTACAGGTGTATGGTGATTCAGAATTAATAGCAAATCAAGTTAGAAATACGAATTTAACAAAGAATGATTTGCTAAAATTATATAAACATCATGTTTGGGACTTAATTGAGGAGTTTAATGCATTTAATCTGCAATCAGTACCAAGAATTCAGAATAAGCAAGCTGATAAACTTGTTGCTCTAGGGCCATAGTTTGACATTCTGACTGAAATTCATAATGTGGAGGTACAAAAATATGTGAAGGTAGTTTTCAAACCTTCAATACCTGATAATAATGTAAGTTGGCATATTTTTTATAGTGATGAATAAATAATTCATTTTCTGATGGAAGAAGCAGAGTTTTCTGGTGGAAATCAACAAAAATTTGATCAGCAATATGGTGATCAGATCATGCAACTAAAGTCTAACAAGCTGCCAAAGGGTTTGGTGACCCTTTAATCCATCTTCAACACTGATGACCAGGTTAGAAGAGATAAATCAGGCATCACAGTGAAGCAAGAGCATTACGATTCAATAGAAATATTTAAGGACAAGTTGCTTAAGCTTGGCAAAGTCTGTACAAAGGCAGAACAACAGGCCTTTATCTTACTTTGTCAAGAATTTAGTGACATATTCACCTGGCAGTATGGAGATTTGAAGGGTTTTAACCCTGAGTTAGCTCAGCATACAATTGAGCTTGAACCCAACGCAAAACCGGTAAGATAGAAGCAGAAGCCCCTGAATATGAAGTTAGAACATCTGATTAAAACATAATTAAACAAGCTAATTGAAGGTAGTATAATATTTCCAATCAAGTACACTTCTTGGGTATCAAATTTAGTGCCTGTCAGAAAGAAGAGCAGAGAGATAAGGCTATGCGTTGATTTATGTGATCTAAACAAAGCTTCACTCAAGGATCACTACCCGCTGCCTTCAATGGAACAAATATTGCAGGTTGTTTCAGGATCAGAAAGGTTTTCATTGTTGGATGGATATTCAGGTTATAACCAAATCTTGGTTAAGGAGGAAGACCAGTACAAGACAACCTTTACCACCAAGTGGGGTACTATGGCTTACAGAAAGATGTCGTTTGGATTGTCAAACGCAGGAGCCACCTTTTAGAGAGCGATGGATATGGCTATCCAAGGTTTGATAAACAAATTTGTCCTTGTTTACTTAGATGATATCACTATTTTCTCACAAAATGCAAATGAACATTTCAGTCATCTTAGACAGATATTCGAGAGATGCAGAGAATATGGAATCTCTTTGAATCCAAAGAAAAGTATTTTTGATGTTCACGAAGGTAAGCTTTTGGGTTACATTGTTTCAAAAGATGGTATTTCTATTGACCCAAAATGTATTGCAGCCATTCTAGCTTTACCGCTGCCCGCTCACAAAAAGGGTTTGCAAAGCTTTCTAAGCAGAATAAACTTCGTGAGGAGGTTTATTCCCAATGTTGTAGCTTTATTATAACCATTGACAGCCATGTTGAAGAAAAACATTCAATTCAGCCGGTCAAAAGAAGGAAAGAACAGTTTTGAGCAGATTAAAGAGGCACTTGCAGCAGCCCTGACTCTTATCAATCCAGATTTTGATAAGGATTTTATACTGTACACTTTTGGAGGAGTGGATACCATCTCCGTAATGCTTTGTCAACAAAATAATGAAGGTATGGAGTAGCCTATAGCTTTCTTTAGTCAAGTTTTACATCATTATGAAACCAGGTATTCATTCGTTGAGAGACATGTGCTTGCTGTAGTGAGAAGTCTGAAAAAGTTCAGACATATGCTGTCTAATAATAAGATACATCTACTGGTAGCTCACCCAACAGTCAAGGAGTTTCTACTGAATAAGGACATTAATGACAAGAGAGAAGGTTGGATAACCAAAGGCATGGAGTATGATATCAGTATAAAAGTTACCAAGCTTGTTCGAGGTAAAGGACTGTGCGAACAGCTTGCAGAAAATGAAGAAAATAGCAGTGAAAGGGTTGCTACAATTCTGAATAATGAAGAAGAACTTGTTGTTTCAGTTGTTCTAGCTGATTGGATCCATCAAATGATCCATTACTTGCATACTGGAGATTGTCCAGAAGGTTTAGACAAGTCTAAATGAATATATTACAGGTTACAATCAATTCCTTACGCAGAAATGGATGGTGTTCTGTATAAAAAAGACTTACAATGGAGTATTCTTCAGATGTGTTTACCCAAATCAGATTGAAAGAATCTTGGAGGAATTCCATGATGGACCTGCTGGAGGTCATTTTGCACCATGTACTACAGCTCTGAAAATTATGAAAGCAGGCTATTATTTGCCATATATTTTCAAGAATGCTCATACTTATGTCAGAAAATGTGCCAAATGTTCACTTTTTGCAAGAAAACAAAAGTTAGCAGCCCTGCCCCTAAATCCAATTCAGGTTGAGCATCCATTTGGAAAGTGGGGACTCAATTTTATCGGTCCAATCAATCCACCCTCAAGTGCTGAGCATAAATGGATTTTAACTACCACAGAATACTTCACAAAATGGACAGAAGTAGTTGCTCTGAGAGATGCAAATGAAACATCAGTTTTAAACTTCTATCAGGATATAGTTTCCAAGTTTGGTACACCTGATTCAATTATTTTTGATAATGCTTTGGCCTTTGTTGGTTTAAGAATTTCAGATTGGTCAGTAAAGCATAATATTTATCTGAACACTTCATCCAATTATTACCCCTAGGGTAATGGACAAGCTGAATCAACAAATAAGAATCTGATTAAGATCATACAAAAGATTATTGAAGATAATCAAAGGTCATGGCATGACAAACTCAAGTTAGCCCTGTGGGCTGATAGAGTTACACCAAAATGATCAACAGGATTTTCACCATATATTTTAGTTTATGGCAAAGAAGCCAAATTTCCTATTTCAATTGAATTACCAACTTTGAGTTATATAAAAGAGCTTGAGTTACTTGAGGAGCAGCCAATGCAAGTCAGGCTTGCTTAATTAACAAAGTTGGAAGAAACCAGAAAGGAAGCCTACAGAAAGCTTCAGATTCATCATTCTCAAATGAGGACATTCGATAGGAAAGCAACAACAAGGATCTTCAATAAAGGTGATTTAGTTTTCAAGTGGGATGAGCTCAAAAGTAGGCTTGGTAAACATACAAAGTTTGATGCCATGTGGGATGGCCCATACATTATTACAGAAAAGAAGGAACACAATGCATTTTAGCTTTCAAAGCTGGATGGTGAAGTACTGCCAATCCTTATCAATGGGATTCACTTGAAACAATGTTATTAAGCATCAGGCTTTCAGCTGTACATAGTAGGATAGTTTTTAGTTTCAGTTATGCTCTCAATAAGTGTCTGCTAGCATGTTTCATTTCAGTTTTGTCATGTTTTCAATAAAGTGCAGTTGTTGCACCTAGTTTTTCAAACTCTATCTTCAATAGAGTTGCAGTAGTTTCTTTCAGTTTGTGTGTTTTGAAGTTGAGTTACAATTTTCTGAGTTAAAACAGAGCAAAACATGGACTCCATGCCCAATGGATAAGCTATATACTGGTCTATTGTGTTTAGCAGGAAAACACTCCACAGAGGTCGCCAATTTGTTACCTATTTTTCACTACAAGCTCAAATAGGTAGAGCTGAGTCGGACTCATCGTTGATAGGTACATAAATTTTTTAAGTTTTACTGCTAAAGTATTCATTGTTCATCATAAAGATCAGATTACATCTGAATTACAGTTTTATTGTACAAGTATTTGAAACAAAAAATTGAAAATTTGCATAATAATGCCTTTTATTCATTTTGTAAGAACCCTGAAATCTTGCACAAGCCGCGAGAGTAACTGAATTTGGTTATGACAATCAAATAGTGAATACAAAATTCAATGATAAGCTACATTACTGAAGATAACGTAAACACAAAAGAGAGATGCAATTCATCATTGCCTGTGATCATGAATCACTTTCGCTTGATGTCTTCAGTTGTCGCATCTCCAAGCTGCAGCCTCGTTTTCGCACTCCATGAACCTGCAAAATTGTAAAAAGGATGGTGTTAGAGGTGTACTCTAAGAAATGATGAATTACATTCTACTTTATTCCTACACTACCAACAGGAATGTAATTTGCATCAAATCAAGCATTCACTAGATGATTGAGTTACAAAGGCTGATAATCCAGGAACACAAAACTCAATGGAAGTTTTCAGCTTCTTTTATTTTACTAACATGTTTGCTTCAATGTACAGGAACAGGTTCATTATGTTCGTGATCATTTTCATTAGATATGTGGAGCAAAACGGGCTCCCACAAGGGTAGAGCCCGGCATATTAGGCAGATACCTCTCATCTATTCATATATGAGAGCTTTATATCAGTTACAATCATGAAATAAGATTGCTATCATGAAAGAAATTCAAAGAAACAACTTAAGGTAGCAACTTTCAAGCCATATCATGGTGGAAATTTAATAGAGAAAGTCTACATTCACTCTTTGTTCAAATGCATTGAATACAGCTAAAAGATATAATGTCGTTTCATTGTGAGTTTGAATGTAAAAGGACAGTTGAAAGCATCATTCATTAATGGAGCCACAATCATGTTTTGAATGCAGTCAATTTCTCAAAGGACAACCATCACAATGACAAACACAATCCATACCCAAGACTAATGGACAATCTCTTTGAATGAAAGAGTGAATAGTTAAAGCCTCAGAGAAAACTCATGTATAATTAATAAAGTCATTTACAGTTGTGCAGGGACAATCTTCTTGTCAGGATTAAAGGATAAAAGGATGTAATAGTGGCTATGGATTTTAGAGAAAATAAAAGGACAGTCATTAATTTTTAGTGAAAAGTAACAGATGCATATTTTTGAAAGATGACAACATTTACAAAGTAGATTCCAAGTATAATTAATAAAGACATCCACAGAGGCATTTATATGTACCATTAGTCAGGTATAAATAGAGTTGTCAATAACTATTGAACGCCATAACCAGTATAACATGACATTGACAGTCATTAGTGGAGCAACAATTAAACACTTGAAAAAACATCAATACAAGAGTGTGATAGCCGTCAAAGATTAAAAGCACAACAATGATAATGATGGTTACAGGCATAAGAATGCAAAGGTTCAAGAATGACCACCATGATAGCATGAATGCATAACAGGAGGGCAGTAGACAAAGAAAGTGTTGATAACAAAATAAGTTGCAGGTCTATAAGACAGATTTATAAGAGCATCCTTTAAGTTCATTATATAAAGAAGATGAAACAAGCATTGGAGAAATTTCTGAGAAATTTTATGATGGCCATGAGAAAGAAACTAAACCTTTGAGGTTTTTGCATGAATGGAAAGGAACTATGTTCATTCTTTCTAAGAAACGACAAAAGTTAAGTATCAAATGCAAGTGAAGATATACGTAAATCAATATTTTATGCCACAGTATGGTCATGCGTAAGAAAGGTCCATCTAGGAGAAAGCTAGGATACAGAGCTTGGAGAAACAAACTGTGAGGGTTTCTTTTATTTATTTTTCATTCAAATATCTAATACCCAGTAAAATCTTCATGGCGGAATCCACAAAAAGGAAGTATCTTCATTCTTTTTGTCACAAACTACAATGTGTAGTCATGTCTTTTACAAAACTGAGTATTGAAATCTCAACAAACTCTCATAAAGGGGTCAGTATCAGAGATCTCATGGCGGCCATGTTTCACAAATCGAGGCCTAGTAAAGGAAAATCAAAGCATACAGAAACGACCGAGGGTTATACATGAAGAATAAGTGAAATATACTAGAGACTTTAGAAAATAAATCTCATGGCATTTGCCTTACAAATATAGTGAAAAATCCATAATGATGATGAAAACCAGCTTACGTTTGTCTTAGAGAGGGGGTCAACCAAGCTTGAGGAGAGAGTCTGAAGAAATCATCAAGTTTCAAGCATCAAACCAGGCTCACACATGGCGGCCCCAAGTGTAAAAGACAACAACAGATTTAAAATAAATCAAAATGTAGGTGAGCCGCAGCTTGAAAACCCAATGAATGCTTTGGAAACGAAAAGAAAATGTCCAAATCTAAGATGAAACGACTTACTCTACAGGAAATCTCCATTTAAAATCCCAAAGAATGTGCAGGTCGAGCTCTAGATCGAGCAAGTTTCTCAGAAAACCTAAGTGGCTAGCTTCTTCATGAAGCTTCTCCAAAGTCAAATGGAAACAATGATTTTAGGGTTCCCCATATTTCTTTTTGCATAGTTCGATGATTTCTTCTTTTTGACTATCTTTTGAGAAGAAAAATCATTATGTTCTATTTACTTCCGTGGCCATGACTTCAAGTTAAATTTCCTAGCAATAATATGGTCGGCCTTATCAAATATGAGACTTTATGCTAAATATTGTGGCAAATTATTAAACCATTGACAAATATTGTCAAAGTATGTTAAGGAGTGATTATTTGTGAGTTGCATTGCATATGATAATGGAGAGGAGTCATAAGGGGAGATTTATTTTTTGCAAGACATATACTTTATTATTTTTCCCTTATTCTATTGTAAAGTTGTATTTGAAGGTTATTAAATGCAATTTTATTAATTGATTTTCAATAATATTTTAAATCAACTATTGTAAAAATGGGAAAAATACTAAAAAAAAATTCTCTCATACACATGTAGAGCTCTTAGTGAGCCTCAAGTTTAGTTCCAGCACTAGTTTTGATGATTGATATTCATGCAAGGATGGAGTTGCAGTTCATGGGCGAGTTGATAAAAACAAGGTGGATTTTGCATGTTTTGGCCCACATCTTCAGATTTCCAGTTCAATTTGAGTTACAGATCAGTTATACACATTGTGACTGTGAGTTTGAGATTGAGTTCACTCATTTTTGCATGAGTTTGAACCTTCTTTTCAAGGATTTTTGTTTTTTCTAGGATTTTGCCTTGGAGTTATCATTTCTATACTGAAATTAACTTTCAGCTTCATCTTTCATGCACTTTGGAGTTGCATCTTTTGTATATATTGGAAAAATTTATCTTTTTCCTCTAGTTCTTGTTTTTCAGCCTTTGCATTCTGCAAAGTGAATCATCTTGTAACTCAACTTTCATATTTAGATTAATACAGCAGTAGGTTTACAGGTTCAAATTGTGTTATTTAGCAAAAGATTCCTTTATTTTCCAGCATTTTCAAAATTTTTCCTTCAAGATTTCAGGCATCGTTATTGTGTAGGATTTGATCGAAGGATTATTGTGTTTTCAGTTTGGAAACCTTTGATTTTTCTTTCTCTTTCATAAGTATCTGTATGCAGTTTAATTTAAATTGACTGGTTATACACTGTGCATGTACTGATTAACCAGTTTTGTCGTGAAAACCAGGTTTTCCCTCAAGATTGCATTAAATCTAAGCCTCTATTTAAAGCATTCAAGTGATTAGATTATCAAATCAGGTTATGCAGATTGAAGTACTGAGAAGTTTGTTGTGAATCATAATTGCAAGTCTTTGTCAATTAGGTGCATTGCCACTAATTTACAATTTTACATACTTCTATCCCTTTTCCAGCAAGTTACCAGTTATTAATTTAAGAATCATATAGGAAGCTGGCCTAGAATCCGGAGGTTCAATCTCATTATAGGTCACCCACAACCTGAGTTTGATCCAATGTTTCAACAGATTGCTGAATTTAACCATTCAAGCGTTTGGGTGCAGTCTGTTTAACAACAAACATATTTGAGTCAAAACAAATTTTGGAGGCAAAACTCCATTCTCTAAATGAAGAGGTGTAGGATCAAGGCATGGATGAGGATGGGTATTTGAGGGAGAAAACTTTGCTATGAGACATGGAAGACATCATGGAAAAGGAAGAGACCGTCTAAAGGAAAAACTTTAGAGAAATATGGATCAAGGAAGGGGACAAAAATATAAAATACTTTCACACCACCACCAAAGCTTGATGGGAAATGAATAGAATCACATCCATTAGGGCCCCCAATGGGGCTACTTTAGAGAAACCAGGGGAAATAGTCGAAGAAGCGATCAGTTTCTTTAGGAATTTGTTGAACAACAGTGAGTGGTTGGCCCTCATTGCACAACAAGTGTTTTCATGCATTCCCAAATTTGTCACAATAGAGAAAAACCAATTGCTGACAAAGGAGTTTTTGGAAGAGGAGATTAGAATAGCCTTGCACCAGCTCCATCTAGACAAAGCATTGGGGCCAAATGGTTTCCTAACAAGGTTCTTTTAGAAATGTTGGGACATGGTAGGTTGGGATGTGGTAGAAGCAATTGAAGACTCTAGGTAGTCTGGTAAAGTCCTAAAAAAGATTAACACTTTCACTACCTTGATCCCCAAGAAAGAAAAGCATGCCTCATTGGATGAGTATTGCCCTATTGCACTATGCAACAGTTTGTACAAAATTATGTCAAAATAAATTTCCAATAGGGTGAAAACTATTCTACCATCCATTATCTCAAACGAGTAAACCAGATTTGTGCCTAGAAGATAAATCCTTGATGAAGTAATCATAGCACAAGAAGTTATTCACTCAATTTAAAAGAAAAAGAAGCAAAGAATGTTACTAAAGATGAACATTAAGAAAGCTTACAATAGGGTGGACTGGCACCTTATTTTTTAGGGTAATGGAAGCTTTTAGTTTTGGCAAGCACTAGTTGGATTGGCTTTACAATTGGTTGGCCAACCCAAGGTATTTAGTCCTCATCAATGGTACATCGAAAGATTTCTTTGAGGCATTGTGTGGGCTTAGGAAGTGGGGCCCTATCTCTCCCTTTCTCTTCATAACTATGGTGGAAGCCCTAGGCAGATTAATCTCAAAGGATTTTGAGCAAGGTGGATTAATAGGGATTCAAGTGACAAGTAACATATCGATAATCATGCATCGACAATTTTCCATCGTGACACTATGCACTTTGGGATGGCGCACAACAGGGAGACTATTCAGCTCGAGGAAATTTTTAATCAATACTCTTCTACCTTCAACCAAGAGGTAAGTAGAGAAAAATAAGAGATTTTCTTCTTTTTCTCAAATCTTAGAATGGAACGAAAAAAATTCTTAGTGTATTTTGAATTCTAAAAAGGGGAACCTCCCTTGCAAATATTTGGGTTTGCCTTCGGCACTGGGCCAACATTCCGGAAAGCTTTGGGACCCATTGGGTATAAAAATTGAAGAGAAGCTTGTCCCTTGGAAAGGGAGATGGCTTTCTTGGGCTGACAAAATAACAATGTTGAAAACGACAATTTTTTCCCTTTTGGTCTATCTCCTTTCATATCTCTCCCTTCCAACTAGATGTAATAAAAATTTCAATTATAGTATGATGATAATATTTTGGCAAGGAAACTCTGAGTAGAAAAAATTCCCACTAATTGCCCAGAATGAGGTTTTCTAGTCCAAGGATGTTGAGGGTGTGGGTTTGAAGAACCTGTTGAAGCAAAATAGGGCTCTGGGGGAAAATTTGATTTGGAGAATGTTCAAGAACCAACACCTAAAATGGGCCAAAATTCTACAAAAGTAGTATCTAGATGATGATGCCCAGAGTATTCTAACTTCCTCATATTTACCTTAGGGCTCAAGAATTTGGAACTTCATGTGGAGTTCTAGATCTCACATCACAGACTACCTTACTTGGGACATCACAGATGGAAAATTTGCCCTCTTCTAGGAGGATTCTTGGGGTGGATTCCCAAGTTTATATAAAAGGAATTAGACAAGGTGCAAGGGATAACATTGTAGAATTGGGGCCCCCATGTGCGTGATTATTTAGAATGTAATGATAGCAGTATGTTAAGACTTGGCATTGGAAGGATGTGAGAAACCTAGGCCTTTCACCTAGTCAAGTTGAAGTCTTTGAAAAGGTAATGAAGGAGAGATCAGTCCACATCCGAGATGGATTAGATGATCTGGTTTGGAATAGTTTGAAGTTAGGGGAGCACAATGCAAAGGACAGGTACAAACTTCTATTGAAAGATGAAGAGGTTCAAACAAACTTTCCAATCAAACTTTGTTGGAGAAAATTATGCCTTCTAAAGACAAGTGTGTTTGCCTGGGCAGATTTGCAAGGGAGGATCTTAACTATAAAAAGGTCTAGAAGCTTGGGTACCAAATCCCATCGAGGTGTGTTTTATGTAAAGATGTGGAGGAATCCATTCAACACTTATTGCTAGGCCACCCCTTCACACAGGAGTGTTGGCAGTGGCTTTGTGCCAAACTTGGGTGGTAGACATCACTGCCTAATGACTCAAAAGCTTGTTTTAGGGTTGGCCTCTTATCAACAAAACAACTCTTTTCTCACATTTTTGGTACATAAGCTTGCCTCTTTTGATCTAGAAAATTTGGGAGGAGAGGAATAGAAGAATATTTCAAGACAAAGAAATACCTTTGAACTTGTTCTTCAACAAGGTGGAGGTTGCAATAGTGGAGGTGGAAAATAGTAGGACCAAAGCTCAGAGTAAGCAATAAGGCTTGTTCTCAGGTTGGGATGCTAAAATTAGGCACAATTGGTTTGGTTTAAAGGTTCCCTCCTTTTCGAAGGCTGGAGGAAAAACATCTATGGAGTTGAGAGAAAAAGCGATCTAGTCTCCCCTACTTATGACTGGCATAAATTGAACTTTGATGGGGTTGCAAGGGGCAATCTTGACATTTCAGGTATTGGATGCTTAGTCAGAGATTGGGAAGGCAAGACATTAGGAAGTTTCTCTTCTCCCTTACCCATCAAAACTAATAATAGTGTGTAATTCCAAGCTTTGATTGTTGGGTTGAGGCTTTGTAGGGAATTGAGAATGTCAAAGGTGGATATTAAAGGGGACTCAACTTTGGTGGTTAATGTAGTTCGTTTTGGTAAGTCCCAAAACTAGAAAATTCACTCAACTCTAGATGAAATCTTGGGGCTCTTGAAGCACTTTAGTAACTTCACCTAGTCAAGTTGAAGTCTTTGAAAAGGTAATGAAGGAGAGATCAGTCCATATCTGAGATGGATTAGATGAGCTGGTTTGGAATGGTTTGAAGTTAGGGGAGTACAATGCAAAGGACGGGTACACACTTCTATTGAAAGATGAAGAGGTTCAAACAAACTTGCCAATCAAACTTTGTTGGAGCAAATTATGCTTCTAAAGACAAGTGTGTTTTCCTGGGCTAATTTGCAAGGGAGGATCTTAATTGCAAAAAGGTTCTAGAATCTTGAGTACCAAAGCCCATCGAGGTGTGTTTTATGCAAAGATGTGGAGGAATCTGTTCAACACTTACTGCTAGGCCGCCCCTTCACACAGGAGTGTTGGCAGTGGCTTTGTGCCAAACTTGGGTGGTAGACATCACTGCCTAATGACATCAAAAGCTTGTTTTAGGGTTGGCCTCCTATCAACAAAACAAATCTTTTCTCACATTTGTGGTACATAAGCTTGCCTCTTTTGATTTGGGAAATTTGGAAGGAGAGGAATAAGAGAATATTTCAAGACAAAGAAATGCCTTTGAACATGTTCTTCAACAAGGTGGAGGTTGCAATAGTGGATGTGGCAAATAGTAGGACCGAAGCTTAGAGTAAGCACCAAGGCTTGTTCTCAAGTTGGGATGCTAAAATTAGGCACAATTGGTTTAAAGGTTCCCTCATCTTCGAGGGTTGGAGGCAAAGCATCTATGGAGTTGAGAGCAAAAGCGATCTATTCTCACCCTGCTAATAGTTGGCATAAATTGAACTTCGATGTGGTTGCAAGGGGAATCTTAGCATTTCAAGTGTTGGATGCTTAGTCAGGGATTGGGAAGCCAGACATTAGGAAGTTTCTCTTCTCCCTTACCCATCAAAACTAATAATAGTGTGTAATTCCAAGCTTTGATTGTTGGGTTGAGGCTTTGTAGAGAATTGAGAGTGTCAAAGGTGACTATTGAAGGGGACTCAACTTTGACAGTTAATGTAGTTTGTTTTGGTAAGTCCCAAAACTAGAAACTTCACTCAACTCTAGATGAAATTTTGGGGCTCTTGAAGCTCTTTAGTAACTTCACCTAATCAAGTTGAAGTCTTTGAAAAGGTAATGAAGGAGAGATCAATCCATATCTGAGATGGATTAGATGATCTAGTTTGGAATGGTTTGAAGTTAGGGGAGTATAATGCAAAGGACGAGTACAAACTTCTATTGAAAGATGAAGAGGTTCAAACAAACTTGTCAATCAAACTTTGTTGGAGCAAATTATGGCTTCTAAAGACAAGTGTGTTTGCCTGGGAAAATTTGCAAGGGAGGATCTTAACTGCAAAAAGGTTCTAGAAGCTTGGGTACCAAAGCCCATTGAGGTGTGTTTTATGTAAATATGTGGAGGAATCCGTTCAACACTTACTGCTAGGATGCCCCTTCACACAAGAGTGTTGGTAGTGGCTTTGTGCCAAACTTGGGTGGTAGACATCACTGCCTAATGACATCAAAAGCTTGTTTCAAGGTTGGCCTCTTATAAAAAAAACAACTCTTTTCTCACATTTTTGGTACATAAGCTTGCCTCTTTTGATCTGGGAAATTTGGAAGGAGAGGAATAGGAGAATATTTCAAGACAAAGAAATACCTTTGAACTTGTTCTTCAAAAAGGTGGAGGTTGCAATAGTGGAGGTGGCAAATAGTAGGACCGAAGCTCAGAGTAAGCACCAAGGCATTTTCTCAAGTTGGGATGCTAAAATTAGGCACAACTGGTTTGGTTTAAAGGTTCCCTCCTTTTCAAGGGTTGGAGGCAAGACATCTATGGAGCTGAGAGCAAAAGCGATCTAGTCTCCCCCTGCTTATGGCTGGTATAAATTGAACTTCGATGGGGTTGCAAGGGGCAATCTTGGCATTTCAGGTGTTGGATGCTTAGTCAGAGATTGAGAAGGCAAGACATTGGGATGTTTCTCTTCTCCCTTACCCATCAAAACTAATAATAGTGTGTAATTCCAAGCTTTGATTCTTGGGCCGAGGCTTTGTAGGGAACCGAGAGTGTCAAATGTGGCTATTGAAAGGGACTCAACTTTGGTGGTTAATGTAGTTCGTTTTGGTAAGTCCCAAAACTAGAAACTTCACTCAACTCTAGATGAAATCTTGGGGCTCTTGAAGCTCTTTAGTAATGTCACGATCAACCATATATAAAAAGAATGTAACAAGGAACCTAATTTGTTGTTTAATAAGGGAGCGGACAGGGTGTCTTAAAATTTTATCTTAAAGGAGGTGGTATCTTCATCGTAGTAATTTCGTAGTAATCAAAATTAGAAGGCTCATGCTTAAATGTAAATCATTTGGTTGTATAATTAGGGTGTGGAATTTTCGTCCGTTTGGCAATATCGGATTTAGCACCGCTAAAGATGGTGCTAAATCCTGGTGAATCCACCATCGCGTCCTCATGTTCGCCTCCCATGCGAACCTTACAAGTTTTGGTATGTTTTTAGACGAAATCAAATCACCTTCTCTACAGAAGTCTTGTCTCACGTTTGAAGGAATTATTCAGGTTATGCTGGACAAACACTCATTTTGGTGAGTGCGCTTCCCACGTCCGAAGCATTGTTAAAAGGACCATTGACCTAGGCCTATCAAAACTATGTGGAAATCAAGTCGGTTTGCAGGCATGGATTCCCATTATGCTTACCAATGTAAAGAGTCAATTGGCATTCTTAGGTCAGATGACGGACCAACGCTTGAAGATGGTCCTCATAGAAAATGATTTCATGACGATTAAGGAAGTCAAACTGATTTTGGGGAAAGAATTTGTGGTCTCTAAGGAAAGATATCCGGTTGACACCGATATATCATCTCGCTTTGTGGCAATGTTATTGGATTTACAAATTTCAAAAGAGGTGGTGATTGAAATGACCAAGGAGGTGTTTAATCCTAACCTATTGAGCAGCCTGGAGGAGAGTGAATTGGGCATGAGAATCCCTCATCCGAAGGATCTGGGTGGTCATATGGTCCCCGGGGTTCAACGCCTATCCTTCTTGTTGGATATGAAGGATACTGAACTGTGGAGCCACCGAGACCATGCCTTGAAGGGGGTAAACTTTCTAGAAAAGCTTCTCCATTTCGAACCTATGCAAGACTTCCAGTGGACAAACGAGTTTCTCACCTACGAAGAAGAATAGGTTTCGACACTGGAACCCTACCTCAGTTTTGGTGGCAATGATAAAAGGTGCATTGTCTTGGTTGTCTATGTGGGTTATGTGGTAAGGGGTAGTCATTTTTTAGTCTGTGAAGCCTGGTTCTAGTAAGGTCAAATGTAATATCTTGGCTTCCAGAGTCACCATTCAGTGGCAGGCTTTCTATAGTTCAGGAGTTTGGGGGTTTCAGTGTAGTGTCTGTGGCATCTGCGATGTGTGATGGTGTTCTCGTAAGGTCTATGATTGTGTTTATGGTTTGCCTCCATTTTGTCTGCTCTGGGAGGCTGATGTATGGTATCCCCTGCGGGGGAATTTTGGGTTCAGATTTGGGCATATTGCATACTTTAGTCTGGTCTGGTTGGGATAGTGGAACATAAAGGCTAGGGTTTGATGGTATCGAACTCTGATAAGTAGGAGGTATTTTTCCACAGCGTGTCAAATTATGATATTGCTATCAGGATTCAACGGATTCAACCGTGTAGTTTCGAGTCAAACTCTGCCTTCACACCTAAAAAGGAAATGTAAACTGTTGACGTGTGGCATACTGACGTAAAACCCTTTTTATCAATAAAATATTTACTTACATATAAAATAATAATAATTGATATTTGGGAACATTTTCTAAAAATTGTAAAAACCAAAAATGGATCTAGTTGGTATTTAGTTAGTGAATTCATGTTCTCGGACAAACCTTTCCTCATTACTAGGGAAGCAATCTATCAAGTGACGAGACTACGTAACAAATGAGAGAAACCTAACAAGGTCAAAAAAAAAAAAAATTGTTACCACACTTATAGGAATGACATTTGGTAGATGATTTCTCATAATTAGTAATATTGGAGATCCTAAAGTAAAGAATGTAGCCAAATGCATTAAATTACAAGATTTTTCATACCAAACAAGACGATTATGCAATGACTTGCATCCATGTGGAAAACAAAATGGTCACCAATGGAAAAGAATATGATATTTGTGAAACCCTAAGAGACAAATTGATGGATAATCTAGAAATAAATAAAAAAGAACCACCAAAACTTTAGATATGGCTCATTGTTGATAGTTTTATTAACCTTTAATTCTTAAGGGAATTACTAAATATTAATCTGTGTATGGAGATCTAGGACATATGCATTTAAACAAATAAGGGAAAATACAAATGATTTCCCTCAAACTAATATGATAATCATAGGAATGAGTCACTCTTTGATTTTTTTATAATAGGGTGCAAGAGATTCAAAAGTTGTCAAATAATGCACCTTCATAGTATTGCCAATCTCATCTGAGGTGTTGGTGCTTAATGCATAGATGGGGGTTCCCATATCCACTAGTATAATTTTTCGTTTGAATCGTGCTAGAAATATACATCCACATGCATAGAAAGTTATTGGGGAGGTATGGAGAAATATACTTGAAACCTACAATAACTCCCAACATTAATGGTGTGAAAATTTGTAACCATAAACCCTAACTATCACATTAATGGTGGCTATTTGGCAATATAATTAGCTCTTGTAATAAAAAGTAACATGGATCCACATCCTTCAAGTAAATAATATTGATGGTTATACAATACCATAGCTAAAACCACATATCGAGAATAAGTATCATATCACATTAACATGTCAAGTGATAAGTGGGATGCATAGTGAGAAATGGCATCGGTTAGACTTGGGCAATGAAGGATATCATATGAATCATGCCATAAGTTAGGGATAGACGTTCAGAAGGGAGGTAGGTTGTTGAGAGCAAATCTAACTCTTTGACAAAGGCTTCTGAAGGAGCTAGGTTTAACAAAGAGGTATTACAAAATGTACAAGTATAATAGCCCAACAAAAGAAAGAAATAAAAGTATAGGATGGTCGTGATGTATGCTTGAATGAAGAAGCCTAAAACCCTAAGGGAAGTATAGAATAAAGTGGACTTGGGAGGAAAGTCATGTCAGGAAAGGAAACTCCACAACTCTAACAACTTACACTAATTTAAAAAATTAATAATGCCTTCATACTTAATTTTTTTGGGGATATTAAATAGATTCATGCAAGATAAAGGGAAATAACTCATACATAAATTTGGATCAAGGAGAATGTTAGTAAATAGGATATGGGCATTTTGGACCATGTCATAGATTATGGAAAAAGGGGTCATGACAAACAACAAACAATCCTCAATATTATGTTGTATGACAAAGGTTGTAGGTGTGCAACAAATTTTGATAGTTCCTAAAAGCTACAAAAGTTGGGAAAAAGGTACGACGGTGCATATATATTGTATGACTCCTTTGTAGAAACAATAAAACTAGGAAAACCTACAATAGCAATATGATTTGTTGTACAATACCAAATAAAAATAAACTATAAAATTTCTCAAAAAATCTAAAATACAGTGGCAATCCCTACAACATGTAACTAAAATCTTAAAAGATATTATTAAAATTAGAAATAAGCTTCAAACTTTTAGCACCAATGTGATCCCTAAATAGAATCACCTCAAATGAACAAATAGGGTTTTCATTCTTGAAATCTTTTGCACCAAATGGAGATGAATAGACATGCTCAAGCATTAAGAAAAATGTTCAATAACAATAACAATGGATAACTTCTTCTATGTCAAATTCTTTCTTGAATGTTTACTTTTTTAATTATTTTTTTCCACCTAACATTCCCTACAAAGATATTTATAAACACTTTTCAATAAAACATTACATTATGCTTATATAAATTAAATAATAATATATAAATTACTATTTTATAATATTATAAAAATAAAATTATTAAAGAATTTAAAATGTCATCTGTTATTTCCTACTTTATTTCTTAAACCTAGAAGAAATAAGAAAATAAGAAATAGACTGGGGATCTCCTTAAATTTTTCAATTGTGAAAAGAAAACATGACATATAACTAAACAACTAGTTTGTTCACAATCTCCTCAATCACTTGGTGAAACCTCCATGGCCACCTTGTGAAGACTTTCTCTTTCTTCATTTACTGGTTTTCTTGCACCCGTCATTTGCAAACTTTTCCCTGCACTTTGGATTTGGTCTTGTCTCATGCTTTCCTCTATCGCCTGTGTTTTCTTTCAGTTCTTGAGATATCATTAATGGCGTTTACAGTCTTGAATATAGAAAAGTTTGGAGGAGTGGGAGTCAGAGAAAACAACGCCGTGTCAAACTAGATGAACATGATGAAGTCTTAAATTATCTAATAGGTGGGTTCCGGGCATTTCTTGAACTGTCACAGATGAATGGAAATTTTGATTGTGAACATCTTTAAAGGAGGACATTCCAGCTTATATTAAATGAGGGAACATCATGCTGATGAGGTATTTCAATGAAAGAAATGCCATGTTTCTGAAAGAGAAACGTTGATATTAAGTACAAACCTTACATGGGTAGAACAGAAAAACTAGTGGTGGGTTATACTCTCCAGAAATGGGTATGGAATTGTTACATAATATATTGAGGAACTACTCAGGATGTGTAGCATATATAATTTGATCATTGTAGCCATTGGTATGAACTGGTGGTGGAATTATGGAAAATATATGTTAAGAATTTATAATATAATATGTTGTGTTAGAGATAATTTTATATGATATATTATTTAAATATCATTTCGTTTAATGATCTAATAGTTATAGTAATTTTATGTTTCATTTATACTATAAAGTCATAAATAATTGTCTTATTTCTATTGACCAAAATGTATAAGAATAGTTCTTAGAGATATTAGAGATGAAATTTGAGGATTCTACACTCATGTATATATCAAACTACTTTAATATTTGTAAAAAATGAAATACATGAGAATAATCGACATGTCGGGCAGCCCATTCAATAGAAGTTACTAGCAAAAATGAATGTCCTTGTGACCCAATTGGATCAAAGAATATTTAGGACAAAACTTTGAAAACGAGTCTTGTAAGAAAGGAGAAGTTGGATACACACATTGCATATTATTTCTCCACGGTTATGGAAACATTAAAATGTTTAACCTTGGAAGTTTTGAAACACATGTAAATGACCTAGACCTAAACTAATCGTTTGAATCTTTCTTCATTGGAGCTCAAAATGCATGTAATTTTATAATTTATCCTCTCTTCACATGTCCCCTTTCTTTTCATCATTACTTTTTATTTGTTCTTCCTCATCCTTAACCATATCCACTATTGTTTCATTGATTGCTCATTTATCTAAGAATAGTTGTTCAACTCCATCTATCTAAAAATATGCATATTAAACAATAAACACCTCCATTTAAAAATTGCAACTATCAAATGCCTATGAAGTATTCAATTTCATGATTCATGATGATAACAAGCCCTTTTGGATTGGAACTACCATTCTCTACCATTACCACTTCCATCAAACATAGGAACCTGTCTTGAATGTAGGGTTTCTAAAAGAATATTTTAATAGATCACACTTCTATATATCATTGACCAAACTTTGACCAAATCATTTTAGAATGAAGTTGACCCCAAATTGAAAAGTTCAAACACCAAACCCTCAATAATTTTTTGTGATCCTATTAAAAAATCAACAAAATATGGCCTTTTCCCATATCATAGCTCTAATACTATTTGTAAGATCCACACATAATAATAGAATATAAGATGATGTAGAAAAAATAACAAACATCATACAAGAGATGCTTGTGAGCCAACATGCCCTAATATTCAATGTAAGAAACATAATGAACCCTTGAGATAGACAATTCCATACAATACTCCTTATGGAATAAGTCACTCTATGCCATATCTCTAAGAGAGCATGCTCCTTATATATCCTTACAATGATATTCACTTATTTTATATAAACCTCCTAATAACATACTAGAGAGATAAAACCACTAAAATGCATACTCATTACTTAGTATCTAGTTCATTAAACAAGTTGTGCATGTGACCCATATAATTAATTGAAGAGATGTGTGTCACATGTCAACATCTTCATCAACCTATATACATTATAATACCATATATCTCTAGGTACATAATGTAAATTAAAATATGAAATAATAATAATTTCATGTACAATGATTACAATTTGTAAGAAAAGTTGTACAATACATTGAAGAAGAAAAATAAACTCCTACAATCAATATAAATGATATCCTTTTCAAATATAGGACGCAAAGCAAGATATTAAGAAGTAGCATCAAGTGGGCTCATTAATTAGAGTGTCTTACAATTTAATACTTCAAATGGGAATGAGAATTTCTTGTACAACCCATCAAACTAAATTTTGATGGGGATATATAAAAATATCTAAACATATAGGACAATCAGTCTTAACATGCCTTTGTTTAAAAGGGGGTTTCAACAATCCCTCAAATTATTGAATCTTGATCGATTTCCTCCTAGTAAACTTCATTGGTAATATTATAGAGTGAAGAGTTAAGAGTTAGACATTTTTAAAAAAAGTTTCATACCATGATCTTTGTAACATAATCCAAACTTTATAAAAAAAATGGTAACAAAGACTAATTCATTCAAAAAAATTGTGATTTTTAATGAAAATACAATATATTAAAAGAATACATTAAATCATAAAATTGAATCCTCAAAAAAGTAGGCAACATAGGATCACACCCAAAAGATAAATTGACTTAACCAAAAACAAAAACTAAACTTGAGGCTTAAAAAAGGAGTTCAAAAACATAGAATGATAGTCTATGCTTCATAAGGGAAACAACTTTCAACTTAGTAAATAATAAAAAACAAATAAACAACATTAAGCTACAAGAACAAAACTAGTATTAGAAAGGGACTAATGTTCATCAAGGTTATCCCACTCACCACCTAGCAAGTGTTTTCCATTGTCCATAACTTCCCATCAATCACTAGCAATTGTTTCATCCTCCTCAATAAGCTCATGCATTTGATTTCAACACAAATCTAGATGGAAAGATAACTAGCTAAATTCAATGGAAATTCCCTAGTGAGGGCCTTGAAGAGGGCCCCTCTCACATTAGTGAGAGAGCATGGAGAAGTGATGAGGAGGTGTAAATCACCACTTTGATTGTCAAAAGGATGAGGAAGAGAGGAGGTGTCAACACATATTGATGTCTTCTTTGTGACAATGTAGGTAAAGTGATGGCTCTTTGATGACTTTCCCCACAATGGTGTGAGGAATCCAAAAAAATGTATCATTTGCTTTAATTGAGAGATCTAGTATAGATGGCGAAATTGGTACCTTGACCACTATGCATAGGGCAATCCCCCAATGGTCCAATAGAGTATGGAGATGTTGAAGCTTGAACTTGGGTTTGCATGAGCACGTAGAATTTAGAAAAAATAAGCAAAAAAAAATATTTCCAAATGCATAAAAAAATATCCAATTTGAAAGCATGCCATAGTTGGTAAAACTCAACAAGGAATTTGACCACATCTCTGAGAATGGCATTGTGCAAAGTGAATATTTTAGGCCTTAAAGATTAAAAAAACATGTTTTTGGGGCATTACCACAATATTAGAAAATGTGACGAAGACAATCAAGATTCCTACAAAATATACATCTTAGGTTGGAAATGTCAAGACATATCAAATGGGTATCAATAACCAAGCCTTAATATAGTAGACACTAGATAAATTAGGTAATTTTAGGCTCCACAATAGCCTTCCAAATTGTTTGAAATATTTTTTCCTAGATAAAATTGGGGATTGAAGATACCATCTAGCATTCAAATTTTCAATCATGGCCAAGTTAGGAAAGAGCCACCTATAACATTATTTTGGAGTGTAACTACAAAAGGGCATATCGACATATCATTTCCAATCCTTTCACCAAGGCCTAAGAGATCACATCAAAAAAATTATGCATATGTTGAGAAGGTCCCACACCGATTATAGCTTGGTAGTTTGGATAATCAACCTAGAATAAATTGAACTTCACTTTAACTTGAGGCCAAGAAAGATAGGTGAAGTTAGCCTTGGAATGGATTTCTTGGAGAGTATTGATTCCCTTTTGAAAAGCTTAAGGAAATGAATCTAAGAAGTGTGAGTGGCTTATCATGAAACAAAATGGTGGGAGACCATCATATGGAATGTTGATTGATGGTTAAGCCATTGTGAAATTCATTTCCATTTCAGAGAAGTCACAACTTGATAGAATCCCAATCTTTCCATATGTTTTTTGGGAAAAAAGGTGTCAATGATTTTAATAAACATTGGAGCAATGGAAAGGTAATGCAATGCAGGGCCATTCTAGGTAGAACACCCCTATGGTGAATAGAGTCAATGCAATTTGTTAGTAGAATTTTATAGGCATCATTGTCATCGGAGGATTTGACAATCCATTTAGAAACAAAGAGCAATACCCTTTCTATTAACATCAATAAGATCTAGCCCTCTAGAATCTCTTAGAAAATATCATATATTCTGAGCCACATGGTAAAATCCATTATTATGATCTAAACTAGCCTAGAGGAAATCCTACATGAACTTATCTAGCTTGGGGTGTGATGCTTTGGAGAGCACTCAACAAGAGTAGTAGTAGACATGTGTCAAAAACTAGCACTTAAGAACAATCTATAATTTACTAGCTACTGAAAACATCTTGGTAATCTAATAAACAATCTTTTTTCTCAATTTTGTCAATGAAACATTTTCAAAGCTTGGATTGGCAAGCTTGAAAGGCAAAGGAGATTCACAAAAACTAAAACAAAATTCCATGATCAATGGATTTTTCCATCTAAAAATATAAAGCTAAGATAGGGGTTGGGAATAATATTGCTTATAATACAAATTTTTCCATGAGTTGTCAAAGCTAGAAGCTAGGTATAAAAATTCAAGGCATTTAAAGGCTTAGCAAATGATTCCCTCTTCAATAAGAATCAATAATGAATCATTCATGAAGTTTCCATTCGCTAATTGTTGGGAGGTAGTTATAGGTAGGAAATTCCTTTGGCGCATTGATGCAAAATAGTATTTGCAAGGAAATAACCAAATCCTTTAGTAGCAAGAACATAGAGTAAAGACACAAGAGATCAAACCTTCCTTATAGAATGGAAAAGGAAAAAATCTCATATTTGAAAGGAAAGAAGAGCACAAAATATGCCTTCCTAATACTAATATTCTGGAGAGAGAAGCAAATAAACCATTTAAAACTTTGCAATTACAGTTCATTTAAGATGCACATATTAAAAACATGAATAGACAATAAAACATCAACACAAGACTTACGTGTGAAAACCCTTTCGGGAAAAAAACCCACACACCAAAGTAGAGATCTCTTGTATTACAGTAAAACAAATATTACATACAAGTGTAGAGCTATGCTCTTTCACGTGCTTTTCCAGAATGAAATTGAAGGTGCACTTTGTTACATTCACTCTAATCTTCACTCACTATTCCAATGTGCTACGATGTTGCATACATACTTCTCAAGCATTATCGAAAAACCATCGTTCCAACTTCCATACCAACCAAATAGTCATTGTCTCTCTAAATTCCCACTGTCACCTCAATATACCTATTGCTCCATTGGAGGGACTCCCAAGTGACTCCTTTCAATATGGTGAAGTCTCACCGATGAAGTCCCATTGGAATGTCAAAGAGACACTGTAGCAACTCACACCAATATAAGAAAGTCTTGCCGATATGAAGTTCTATCGGAATGTCGAAGAGACTCTAAAGCAACTCACACTGATATAAGGAAGTCTTGTCGATATGAAGTTCTATTAGAATGTCAAAGAGACTCTGAAGCAACTCAAACTGATATAAGGTCTCACCAATATACCTTACAACTTTGATTGAGTGGTCCCTACTATGTACATGTCATCCCTGTCATGATCATACAACTAATGTCACCAATGTGACTTGATATATGGACCAAACACTTGTCGCCACATGTCCTACTATTGTCATTATTCATGGTCATTTGGTCCCACCTTATTGACATGTCGAAGAGACTAATCTTTTCAACCCGTCTACATGTTCCTATCTCTTCGATGAAGCACTTATCAGGATGTCGAGGAGACTAGCCATTAAGTCCTGTCAAAATTCACTTGTCAACTCGATAAACCCTTGGTCGACAAATTTTCTAAGTCCTTTTCAACTGCATTTGGTAAGCAGTAATCTCAAAGCTTAAACTCTGAAACCTACGAACTTAACACAAATTTAGCTAAGTCTTTTACACTAGTAAGTTTGAAACACCTTTTTCTCAAAATTCTCCCACTTGATGAAGAACTTACTGGCTCTCAATCAACACTCAAAGTTATTGTATCACCCTAAGCCTCAAGGCTCATTGAATTTTCACACCATCTGAACTTCTTTGTGCTCACTAGCTTTGTTAGTGCTTCAACAACATTCACCAAAGTCTCAACCTTTTCCAAGTTAACCTTTCCATCTTCTACCACATCACAAACATAATGATATTTCACATCAATGTGTTTTGTTCTGGCATGGAAAGTTGTATTTTTCACCAAACATATGGCACTCTGGCTGTCACAGCATATAGTAATTTTCCTTGCATCAAAACCAACATCTAAATATAGTCTTCTAAGCCAAATGGCTTCTTTACAAGCATGAGTTATTGCCATGTACTCTACATAAGGTAGTGGAGAAAACAACTACAACTTCTTGCTTGCTCATCCAACTTATTTGTCCACCAAACAATGAGAAAACATATCAATTGATGGATTTTTTGTTGTCAACATCACCCATCCAATCATAATCTACATATCCACGAATGCTTACTAAATGTTGAGATCCAATAGAATAACCATGATAACATAAGGCATACTTTGAAGTACCCTTCAAATATTTGAAAACTCTTTTCACAACATCCCAATGTGTCTGTCCTGGATTAGCCATAAATCAACTAAGAACTCCCATTGCTTGGGCAATGTCTAGCCTAGTAAAAACCATTGCATACATTAAATTTCCAACTGCACTTACATAAGGTACCCTGTCCATGTCCTCCATCTCAGTAGGATATTTTGAAAAATATTCCACAGAAAACTGTGTTCCCTGCAACATAGGAACCACTAACTATTTGCAATCTATCATATTGAATCTATCTAGAATAGAGTTCACGTACTTGCTTTGGCTAAGCCAAAGCTTTCCTTTTTCTCTATCCCTTCTTATTTCCATCCACAAAATATAACTTGTTGAGCCTAGATACTTCATTTCAAATGGTGTTGACAATTCATACTTCAATTCATAAATCATACCCTTACCATTCCCAATGAACATGTCATCCACATACATGGAAATAATAAGAAGACAACCATTTTCAGTCTTAAAATAAATACAATGGTCAGAATTTGATCTCACAAATCCCAAAGACAACACATAAGTATCAGAATTTTGGTACCACATTCTAGGAGACTACTTTAGACCATACATAAATTTCTTTAACTTACATACCAAGTTCTCTTTACGTTTCTCAACGAAATGCTCTGGCTGAGACATAAATTTCTTCCTTCAAATCACCATGAAAGAAATTTTTCTTCACATCCTTTTTCTCAATTTCTAAATCATATGCTACTGCAAGTGATAACAAGAATCAAATGGATGTCAACTTTGCTACTGGAGAAAGGATTTCCCCATAATCAATTCCCTCCACCTGGGAATATCCTTTTGTAACCAACCTTGCTTTATGCTTCTCAATGCTACCATCAAGACCTATATTTTTCTTGAACACCCATTTACTTCCAATAGGATTTCATCCTTCAGGAAAAGGTATCAAATCCCATGTATCATTCTTTTTCAATGATGTCATTTATTTTTTCATGGCTCCTAACCAAGAATCTGAATCAAACATACCCATAGCCTCTCTAATAGTCCTAGGCTCATCAGTGTTAGCAATCAAAGCATAGGCACAACTGAAATCTAACATAGAATATCCAAACCTTTCAGGTTGTTTATTAGCATGTGTAGACCTCCTCACAAGTTGAGGCTGAGGTTCTTCATCTTGTTCAAAACTTTCAGAGCTACTTGAGCTCTCCTCATTAACAGGTTCACCAAGAGTATGTAGTTCATCTTTATTGGGTGTAAGAGGAACTTCAACTATCTCCTTTCTTTCTTCTTTCATCTTTGGTTGTAGATCAACTGTGGAAGGTTTTAGCTCATGGAAGATCACACTTCTACTATAGAGAACCTTCTCTATAATTGGGTTCCAAAGCTTGTACCCTTTCACATCGATGCCATAACTAACGAAGATACACTTCACTATCTTGTTCTCCAATTTAGATATATATTTTCACTAGGCACATAATCATATGCCTCACAACCAAAGACTCTAATATGTCTCAATGAGGGCTTCTTACCAAACCATGCTTCCATAGGTGCCTGATCAATGAGCATCGAAGTAGGAGATCTACTAATGTAAAGATAACAAGCAGTGGCTACAACCTCAGCCCAGAACTTCAGTTCAAGACTAGCACCACTCAACATACTCCTTTCCCTCTCCATCAACATTCTGTTCATTCTCTTCGCAACTCCATCTTTCTGTGGAGTATAGGGATTTGTTTTATGTCTCTTAATCCCATGGTCCTTACAAAACCTTTCAAAATCTATAGAACAAAACGCACCACCATTATCCATCCTCAAACACTTTATTTTCCTACAAGTCTGATTTTCTACCAAGGTTTTGAACTTAAATTGACTAAATACTTCAGATTTACATCTAATAAAATATACAAATTTCCTTGAATAATCATCTATGAACAAGAAAAAATACATAGATTTCAATAATGAGGGAACATTAACTGGACCAAACACATCAACATGAATATAATCTAGAATACATCAAGATTTATGAGAACTGGAATAAAAAGAAACACGATGTTGTTTTCCATATATATAATGTTCATAAAAATTGAGCTTGAGATTACAATCATCAAGCTCATCAACTTGGCTTTTATTCTTCAAGGATTTTAAACCTTTTTCACCAATGTGGCCAAGCCTTTGGTGCCACAACATTGTCTTCTTCGCTGGGAGCTTCACCTCTAAAGAATTAGCACCCTCAGGAATTATGTTCTCCTTCTCTACTTGATCAGATGATAAAGCCCTTTTCCTAAACTTCACATAAGTACTATTGCATTGAACCATGCAAGCATTCAGCTTATATAGAGTGCCAATTCATGCACCCTCAACAAGCACCATAGAACCTCTAGTCATCTTACAACTACCATTCAAGAAAGATACTTGCACACCCAAATCACTCAACTTACAAAAAGTAAATTATGTGTCAAACCGGGGATATGCATCACACCATCGATTCCCTTTATCCTTCCATTAGGAATTGAATCTTGACTCTTTCACAACCAACAATTTCCAGGTGAGAATCATCATCAACATACACCTTTCCACTAGCATACTCTTTGTATTTTGAAAACCAGCCCCTATAAGAGGTCATGTGAAAAGATGCACCTAAGTCAATTAACCACACATCTTCCAATGCATGAAATTCCAAGGCTTCTATGAATGCATCTGCATCATCTTGAGAGGATTCATTATCAGAAGAATTATTATTTTTCTTTATCTTCTTCTCTTCTTTGCAGTCTTTTTAGATATGTCTGGATTGCCCATAGTTCCAACATTTTCACCTTAAACTTCTTACCAGAAGACTTTGATCTCCCCTCTGACTTGTATTTAGACTTCTTGCCCTTCTTATTTCCTCTCTCCTTTGATTTGTCTCAAACATCAAGGGCCTCCTTTTCCATCTCAGAAGACTTCCTTTGCATTTCTTTTGACAATAGTGAAGCAACCACATCTTCCATCTTGAAAGTGGTTGTTGTACTCCCAATAGCTATTACCAAGGATCCCATGTGTCAGGAAAAAAACACAATAGGAGCATGCAATGATCCTCATCATCTATCTTCACACCAATAGGCCCCAACTAAGCAACAATCATGTTAAACCTATTTAGATGATCTGCAATGAACGCTCCTTTCTCCATCTTCAAAGAGTATAACTTCTTTCTCAAGAATAACTTATTTACCAAGGATTTCCCTTGATACATGTCACCAAGATTTTTCCAGAAAAGTTTTGCAGTCTTCTCTTCATTGATGTTCAAAAGAATAGAATTGTCCAAGCATAATTTGATCAGACCCTTGGCTTTCTGGTACATTGCATCCCAGTCGGTTTATGAGGTTGTTGATGGTTTGTTATTGGATACCACATCCCACAACTCTCGATCTATGAGAAAATATTTCATCTTGAGTTTTCACAACTCAAAATTATCGCCATTAAATTTTTTATTTCTATTCTTTCAGATGTGTTCACCATCTTAAATTTCCAATAAGATTACAACTAGATTTCTCTACTAAACTCCCATTGTGTTATCGTAGAATTTAGCAATGCTTGATTTACATATAACCCCCCACGAAACTTGTTTGTTTCATAGGTTCATGATGTTCAAGCATGCAAAATGAGGTGAATTTCAATCCACCTCGAAGTGCATTCCAAGATCTCAAATAGTCTATTTCAGTGTCCTCCCTTGTTCATCTTTCAAAGAGCTTTGAAACGAGCATCTTCGTCAGCTTCCAACATTTGGGAGTTGTGAGAATTGGAAAAAGTGTAGGAACGTTGATTTTCAGCGCTCCTACATGTTGAGGTTTAAAAATTTTACTAAGTCCTCAATTGAACAAGCACAAAAAATTGGCACTTGTGCATTTTTGTCAAAATTAGTTTTTAGTGCACAAGTGTTGATTTTTAGTGCTCATGCACTTTTTCCCTATACTTAGGTTTTTCAATGCATGGGCAGTGTTTTTGATCTCTAGTGCATTTTTAATAGTTTTCTCCATATGTTGCGCCTTAATTAAATGCATGACTTATGTTTCATTTATCAAACTTTTAAGTGATTTTAAGTTAATCACTCCTCATCTAAACTCATTTCAACTCACCTTTCTCTCTCCATGCGCGTTGGACTTCATCCAAGCTCACTAAGGTCACAATTTTACTGAAGATTTTTGTGCTTTCC
Source organism: Sequoia sempervirens (assembly GCA_007258455.2). Taxonomy (NCBI): domain Eukaryota; kingdom Viridiplantae; phylum Streptophyta; class Pinopsida; order Cupressales; family Cupressaceae; genus Sequoia; species Sequoia sempervirens. Next base: position 382,424,078 of record VDFB02270651.1, on the reverse strand, counting down.
ACAACTCGGGTTTTCATTTTCTCCAAGTGTGTTTTTGTTGTTTTTCTTTGTTGCTCCTTCTTCATGTTAAATAAACCTGGATTATTCATATTCATTGCATTTTTTCCGCTTAGGGTTTTTGGTTATATAATCGCATTGCTATGGTCTCCATGTTTTTCTTTGTTGGGGTTTCTCCTATTTTTACAAACATGCCCTACATTTTTCTCCCATGTTGCTACTATTTTTCTCTTTGATTCTTTTTTTCTACCTTTCTAATATTTCCCATCGATGCCCTTTTCCAAATATTGGGTGGTGATTTTGCTTGTTTTGAAAAAAATGTCAAAGCCTTCAAGTATTTCGAATGAAAATTTTTCACTAAAACTAGATACTTGAGCAGTGAAATTAACCACTTGGACATCGACCTTCCATCATAGTTCTAAGTCAAGTGATGTTTTTATTCACAATTACACCAAGAAAGTTTTTACCAACTCCAAGTCAAGTGTAGGAGTGGTGAAAATCACCGCTCCTAGATGGAGCTGAATTTCTTCAAAGTGTCAAAGCGCTAAATAAACCTACCATTTAACTTCACAAATTTTCCTAAGTGAGAGAAAGTGTTAGGGCACTGATTTTCAGTGCCTTGACACATTTTTGCAAAACTTCATGGAGGACATGTAAGGGCACTAATTTTCAATGCCCTTACATCTAAAAACATCTCTAAAAAGTGTAGGATCACTGATTTTCAACACTCCTACACATTTGGCAATTTTTTCCTTAAATGCTTCCAAACTGCTCCATTTTCACTCTAGACCCCATTTCTTCACTCTCGCTTCATTTTTCGTGCCTAGTTGCTTGTTTCATGCTTGATCAACATCATTTGCTCGCTTCACACTTCCCAATGTTGTTTTTTTCTGCTAATGCCTGTTGATTCACCATCCTTGCAGTTTCTTTCTAGATATTGTCAAGTGATCCTCAAGGCGACATCTTTGATTCAGTTGCTTCTAGATGACAACCAAGAAGCCTCCATCATCTTTTAGATAAGAGTACAAAATGAAATATAAATACCAAGGTGTTATTCCACCTACAGTGGTGATCTCCAAGGTGGACGAAATAAAAGACACTAAGGTCAGTCATCAGGATCTTGAAGACTTTGCAAAAAGGACTAAGCAAAAGCCTCTTGAAGAATCCCTGAGAGCCATTCTACACAACAATCTACATCTAGTGTCCACATTCCCAACTTTTGAACACAATACAAAGTTCATCTTCCAAGTTGCATCTCATTACATTAGGGAAAGCATAAGTGTGATAGACTCCTCTGGATAGGTGATAATGAGACTTGATCCTGAATTCTTTGATATTGTTTTTAGAGTTCCACACATGGAACAATACATAGAGATTTCTATTCAGCAAGCTCAAGAAGTCTATGACTCAGATCCCAATAAGGCTAAGAACTTGATTAATAGTTAGTGGTTGAAAGAACCCAGGCATACAATCTCAAGATGGTCAAAAGGGCTTTCATGAAGTGACTTCAAAGAGGATGTCAAGGAGATGATCACTCTCCTAAGCAGGGTCAAAGGCTGGAATCATCTCATTTTTAGGACTGGATGTATAAATACATTCAAATCATATGGAGAAAGAAGGCTCATATTGACTAGGGAACTCAAATCAATGATGAGATCCATGAGCAACTGATTAATGTACCAACCACTTTGAAGTTCTATATGACTTCTTATTTGGTTTATGCCGCAATCGTGATGAGACAATTCCCAGGACTTTCTACAAAGGGGAACCAACACTCTGTACCAGTGTACAAGTATTTCTATCAATTGGAGCTGAAGGAAAGTCTTCACCATTTCAGGAGGGTCAAAGATGCCTTCTTCGCACCTCTGCTATACAGTTTTGATCCAACTCTCGAAAAGAAGAGAGTGTCATACGAGGCCTATAAAGTGGTAAGCAAGGTTGGGTGCATATTCTTACAATTTCCAACTTTCACTTACATGAGGGTAGGGTGCTACATTGGGTGCCCTTTCATGTTGCCCAGATATCCCTTCTACAAGTGGATACTCATGTAGTTATGTAGAAAGCTGATTTTAGTTCACAAAGAATGGATGAGGATTCACAAACCTAGTTTCAAATTCCCACTGAAAATTGGTAGATATACCATTAAGAGTGTATGCAGAAATGTAGGTCATGACAATAAGGAGCTACAGATACAAATTTGACTTTGATTATTGGAATGTGAATAGGAAGTTGAAGAAAGATCACAACCACAAGTATCACTTTGAAGACATATGGGTTGAATGAAGAGATGAAGAGGATATCCGCAAAATGGATTATTGCAGGCTAATCATAGAGTAGATCAAGGATCTTGGCGTTTCTGACCTACTAGAGGGTTTCAAGGACCCTGGTGACATCATGAATGCTGCCTATGATGAAAACAAGATTTCTAGGAAACCCTTGCATGTAGTACAGTGGTCTAAGAAGGAATGTGTCTCCATCAGGGAGAGGTTTGCTCCCATATTGGCTAACATTGTAGAGTGGTTACACAAACATGGTTTCTAGATGAAAGCCTTCAAGACAGAGTCAGAAGGAGAAATATCTGGAGTAGAATTCAACCAACAATAGGAACTCAGCATGAAAGATAAGCATGCGGCTATTCCCTCTTCTTCTCGAAGAGGCCCTAGAATAAAGTTCACTATTGGAAAGAAGGATACATGGGTAGTTCAAGAAGAAGAAGACACAAAATTTGAAACATCTCACTCCAAAGGAAAAGGGACCGTTTCTGAAGAGATAGATTCCAAAGAAGAAAATTCAAGGGAAGAATTTGTTGAAGAAGAAGATTCTCAAGAAGACTTTGATGAGGAAGAAGATTCCATAGGAGAACAAGAGTTTGAAGAGAAAGAAGGTGATCAAGAAGGTGATAAACAAGAACTCGGGCATGACAAAGAACAAACTCTATCTCCACATCAAATTTTTTTTGAAGACTTTCCTCAAACGTCATCGCACGTAACTTCAAATTTTCCTCACACACTTCCTAATCCAAACACTCCTCCACCACCTTTTCCTACATCACCTCTTCCTACATCTACAATACTTGTAGTGGGCATTTCACATCCCCCTGCAGCATCAATCATACATGATACTCCTCCATCAATTTCAAATACACAAACAGTTGATATTTTGTCAAGTCCTCCATCATCCATTCCCAGATTGTCATCTCCCATCCTATGACATCACTTTTGAGGCCGAATTCAATAGGTTCATGAATGAATCTTTGCATGGTCAACATGGTGTGCAATCTACTTGTGCAGTCATGACAAACACTACTCCAATTGTCACCATACCAGTCATTTCTACAGAAGCAATTGTGAAAAAAGAGTTGATAGTCAGTCAAGAAATTCATACTTCCTCTCTTCCCCCTTGGTTGGTATCTCAAGTATTGAAGAGGAAAAAAAATGATCTCTCTAGAGGAACTTGATCTTGAAGAGATAGCCCCTCCAAAAGCCAAGGGGAAGAAAAAGGAAAAGGTACATTCTAGACTCCATGTTGATAAAACTAGCCAGAAGTTTGTGGAAAATGGTATACCACCTCAAGAGGAAGGAGATGCAAATATCGAGGACTACACTGTCACTGTTACCTATTTTTCACTACAAGCTCAAACAGGTAGAGTTGAATCGAATTCAACATTGATAGGTACAAAAAATTTCAATTTTTGTTGCTAAAGTATTCATTGTTCATCATAAAGATCATGTTACATCTGAATTATAGTTATTGTGCAAGTATTTGAAACAAAAAATTTGAAATTTGCATAATAATTCTTTTTATTCATTTTTTAAAAACACTGAAATCTTGCACAAGCCATGAGAGTAACTAATTTTGATTATGATAATCAAATAATGAATAAAAAATTCAATGAAAGCTACACTACTGAAGATAACATAAACACAAAGAAGAGAAGCAATTCATCATTTCTTGTGATGATGAATCACTTTCACTTGATGTCTTCAGTTGTTGTGTCTCCAAATTGTAGCCTCAATTTTTTGCTCCATGAACCTGCAAAATTGTAAAAAATATGATGTTAGATATGTACTCTAAGCAATGATGAATTAAATTCTAGTTTATGCCTATGCTACCAACAAGAATGTAACTTACATTCAATCAGGCATTCACCAGATGATTGAGTTACAAAGGCTGATAATCAAGGAACACAAAACTCAATGGAAGCTTTTAGCTTCATTTATTTTTCTAACATGTTTGTTTAAGTGTGTAGGTATAGGTATAATCATCATTCCAATCGATAGATATGCTTATGAGTGGTGTGAAATGTTGCTCCCACAAGGGTCGAGCCCAGCTCATAAACAATGACATATTTGATCATAAAAGAATTAAGTGACCACAATAATACTACTGCTACAAAGTTGATAAAAGTGGAATGAGAAATCACATATTTAAGAAATCCATGTTTGCATACATGTTCTTATGTTGCCACTGATTTTACATCATGTTTTCATATTATTTTTCAATTGTATCATCATCATTGTTGTTGTAAAGAATCAGAAGGATATATGAAAGCCATGCTATAGTTCATTTATCACTACTATGATATATCAATAGATTTAAGTGCAAGTATATCTATTAAGGAATGAGACAATAATTCAAATAGTTCAAGCAAATGCAAAGAGGGAAGTCCAACACCGATAACAAGTATACTCATCCAAGTGCAATATGAACATTTCTGAGAAGGCATCATTTTTTATGCATAGTAACAACATGAACCATTTTCCAATCATTAGAATATGGATGGGCAGTGATAGGAAAATCCAATTGTATTTCTATATTATGAGATCTTGTGAATTGCTTATGCTTTCATAACTATTGTTATTTGATTTCAAATAGTCAAGCATGCCTATCAAAGTGTACACACTGGGAAGTAAGGGAACAATATAGGAACCAATGATTTTGATAAAAAATAGCCACATCATGGGATAATTGGAGGGACAGTCAGTATGCAAAGTCTCAATGAAACAATTAATTCACAACACAGTCATATGAAAGTCATGCATAATGCAAACCTGTAGACAATGCGAAGCATGACAATATCCATGACCTTAAATGCATCATACCTATACGTGGCATTCTCAACATCATAATGTTTGAGTTAGGAAGGAAATAAGTGACTGTACAGATTGCAATCAATTAAAACAGAGTACCATCATAAAAGAGTGACATTCTTATGATCTCAATAAAAGTCTACAGTGTCAATATGAGTGAAACTCGAGAGGCTTAGGGAAAGAGGACAAACATAATTTAAATGTTCAAATACATTGGGGACAACAAGAATGAGCCATATCAATATGTAATAGTCTCAAAGCACAAGAATAAACTATTATTGAGTTCCAATATAGTAACACTGTTGTATGAGTTCCATTCACAACAGAAAATTCTTAAGAGATAGAAGAAAGCAACTTCATTTTAATCTGTATTTACAAAAGGCGTATGGAGAACTAAGTGTATTATGAAGACTAAAGGCAGAGCCAAGACAAAAGTGCCCGCAGAACATGAGATTCAAAATTCATTTTATAAAAACTCTCCATACAATAGACACAAAACTGTGCATAGATGAAAATCCTCTACAGACCTCCCAATGAGAGCCAAAAGTCATAACATAGAAATGATTTATTTCTGAAGAGGTATATTGCAGCCAATCCATACTTCTCATGCAAATGAAGAATGGTTGTGACCTGTTAACACAAGGAAGAGTTTGCAAGGTTTCTCTTTTTGTTTCACAAAATGCTTTATCTCAATTCAAAAATGACACATCTACCATAGCTGGAGGAAATTTCAGAAAAAAAATATCAAATCATTATTCGCCATGGCGGCTGAAACCCCAAATAATGCATGAAAGAAGAAAATAATTCCAAAAAGCTCAAACAGAGGCATCAATGGCGGCCCATAGTAATGCAAGATCAACAAGAAACGACAATAAATAGAATGCATCAAGAAAACGTCATTGGCCGTTGCTGTATAAGCGAAAAGAGGTTTTAAAATAGTAAGGAATTGTCGATCTTGTGAATAAAATCATACTTACCATGAATTTTCTGTAGAAATCTTCGAAGAAATCACTCAGGAAACTCCAGATTTACCAGAATATCGAACCCTCGACCTAGCTCATACATGGCGGCGCTGAGTTCTTTTCCAGTAGTTGCAAAGTGAATAATAAACAAATATTAGGGTTCAATGCTTTTGTCTGCCCTAATTTGGCATAGGGTAATTTTGACTAATGATTTTGATTTAATCATTATGCTTTATTAATCTCCCATGGCCTTGACTCTTAAGTCAAGATAACTAGTGACCACGTGGTTGGCTCAATGATACAATCCTCAAGGGTGGTCATGATTTAGACTTTGAAAAAATATGCCAGTGTGGTGGCAGATTTCATAATTATGCATGGGCCTGTGTTTTATAAGGTCAAAATTCCATTTGATATAAATCTTAATATTTATGCCTTGCATTACATATTGTAAAGTTGAAAAATTAAATGATAAAATATAAATAATTTAATTTGTTTAACTATCTCAAAGTGCAAACATAATTGTTAAGTGAAGATAACCTTATGACTATAGCTTCCAGTTGGAGATGTGAACTGCTATTTTTAGAATATGCATGAAAAGAAATGTCGAAAATACTAATTTTTTTTTTTTGATCATGCACAAGTGGAGTTCAGTTTCAGTTGATAAGATCATGCAAATAATCCTCCTTCCTCAGTTTCACTTCAGTTCACAGTTTTTTTATCATGCGCATGGAAAGGTGAAGTTTTCAAAGCGGAGAGTATAGTTTACTTCTTTTTGGAGCTATTTTTATCAGGGTATACAGTTCTGCTGGGATTTCAGCCTTGGAGTTATCATTTTACTTCAGTTCTCTTTCACTTCTATTATTGGCTACTTGTGTATGCCTCTTGTATATATTGAGGAAAATTATTCATTTTCCTCTAGTTCTTGTTTTTCAGCCTTTGCACTTTGCAAAGTGAATTATCATGTAACTCAACTTTTATATTCAAATTAATACAACAAGTTTACAAGTTCAAATTGTGTTATTTAGCAGAAGATTCCTTTATTTTCCAACATTTTCAAAGTTTTTCCTTCAAGATTTTAGGCATCGTTATTGTGTAGGATTTGATCACAGGATTATTATGTTTCAGTTTTGAAACCTTTAATTTTTCTGTCTCCTTCATAAGTATCTGTATGTAGTTTAGTTTAAATTCACTGGTTATACATTGTGCATGTATTGATTAATCAGTTTAGTCAAGAAAACCATGTTTTCCCTCAAGATTGCGTTAAATCAAAGCCTTTGTCTAAAGCATTCAAGTGATTAGATTATCAAATTAGGTTGTGTATATTGAAGTAATGAGAAGTTTATTGTGAGTCATAATTGCAAATCTTTGTCAATTAGGTGCATCACAACTAGTTTACAGTTTTACATGCATTCATCATACTTTCTATCCCTTTTCCAACAAGTTACCAGTTATTAATTTAAGAATCATATAGGAAGTTGTCCTAGAATCCGGAGGTTCAATCTCATTATAGGTCACCCACAACCTGAGTTTGATCCAATGTTTCAATAGATTGTTGAATTTGATCATTCAAGCATTCGGGTGCAATCTGTTTGATAATAGTTTTTGGCAAACTTGGTGGGACTCTGAAGTGATCTTCAGAGAAAGAATTCAAAGATACAAGTTGTTGTTTTGGTATATGCAGCAACATTTTTACCTTTCAAAGGTACAAATTTATACCTAGCGACTTCGAGCATATTCACTGGTTTCAATAAGTTCAGTGCTGGTATGTTTCAATTACAAGCTTAATATTCTGATTTCTAGCATTTATATGAGTAGAAATGACAGATTTTCATGAATATCATGTATACCCACCCCCTTACTATGAAAATCATGTCAACCAATCACCCTATTAGCCATATCAGGCCAATCATGCTGCTAGTTTTATCCCAAACAGCTATGCAACAACAACCTATCATCATGCTCAACATGTTTACCTCCCACCCTCCCCTGCTCAGCCTTTAGATCAACATTCATATGTCCACAATCAGCTCCAAGAGGTTGATGATATGAAAAGTAACATGAATAACATGAAGGACATACTATTAGATATCGCAAACCAGATAGAAGAGTTTAGGAGCCAACAAGAGCTTGATACACAACAACATGAATTAGATTATCAGGCCTACCTTCATGAGCAAGAATTGGAGACACAAAGGAGACAGTTTGAAGAAAATCTCAAAAGGGAGTTAGTAGCAAAAGAGGAGCAGATGAAGCTTTTGCTTGCTCAAACACAAAGGCATGAGGTCCAAGTAGCTCCTTATATTCCACATCATCCTGTTCAGGAGGAGGTTTGTAATTTTAAGTTTCCATGTTTCAAGCAAAGTGAGTCTCTTAACCCTTTTAAAATCAAGGTTCCTAGTTTTAGAGATTTTTTACCAATACAAGAGCCTATGTTGGTACAACCTAAATTTGTTAATCCTCAAGACCAGCCACATGAAGAGCCTTTTTTCCTTCAAGAAATTCAAGAGATTCCTCAAGTTCCCTCTAATTCAATAGCTTAGTCCCTACAAGAGTCCATGAACCTTCATTTTCAATCATAGCAAGAGCCTGAACCAAATCATCAAGGTATTGAACAACCATAGCAGCCTTTTTGGACCTGTTGCCCATTTCTCACCTACGGGCTCAAACACGCAAGGGTCTATTTTTCAAATATTTGGGTGGGGGCCAAATGGGTTAGCTTTTTCCTCTGGTCACCAAGACATCTGTGTTTAGCAAGAGGTCTTTCCAATCACCGTGGGTCTCACCGAAAGAATGGAGCTCCCGGCAAGATGTTGAGCTTGGGGAGATGTCTCGGCGACTAACAAAGGTCTCGGTGAAAAGAGATGTCAACGGGGAGAAAAGGTGGGCCTCACTATAACGTCTCGCGACTGAATGATGTCTCCCCAAAATGAAGTGAGCTTTCGCTGAAACAAAAGGACTCTTGGTGAGAGGTCTTTCTGACTTGATGATGTCTTGCCGAGGAGAGTTAGCGGCAGCATGGAGTTTTGAGCTCGGTGAGAGGTTTTGCTGATCAGTTGGAGTCTCATTGAGACAAATGATATGAGGTCTCACTAGGACAAGATTTCCTTCGATATAAAATCTGGCCGAAGAGGAAGGTCTCGCCATGAAAGAAGTCCTTCGGCGTAAAGTTTGGTCGATCAGTAGATGTCTCCCTGAAAGGAAGTGAGCTCAGTGAAAGAAAGGAGTTCGATGTAATGTCTCGACGACCAAGTAGAGGTCTCGGCAAAATTTTTGAGCTCAGCATGAGGTCTCACTAACCAAGCAATGTCTCCCTGAAATGAAGTGAGCTCGCTAAGAGAGTTTGACATCAGTATATCATCTGGCCGATAGGGCAAAGTCTTTCCAAAGAGATTGCACTTGCTGATAGAAGGCTCAGTCAGTGTAATGTCTCACCAACTGAAGGGTGTCTCACCAAAGGAAGGATGCTTGAACTTAGGGAAAATGGTTTGTGTTCGCTATGATGTATTTCCGATAGCAATGTTCTCGGCGACATCTTGTGCAGCGGTATAACTCACGAAGATCGGTATGACCTCTTGCCGACTAAAGGAGCTCTTGCCGAATGCGGATGACTAGGCAATGAAAAGGGAGATCAGTATGATTCTTGAGGGATCGCTGTGAGGTATTCCTGAATGTGAGGAGTCTTGCTGATGGTTTGGGTGATAGCCACTATGGGTGTCAATATGATTTTTTTTGAGCTCGCTATGAACTCTTTCCGACAGTTGTGAGCTATGTCGATAACTGTTGAAGAGCATAATCGCATCGAGGAGACATGATTAGTGTCTCACTGACATGTGATTCTGATGAAGTGACCTTTGATCGTCCAGGAATCTACGTGGCATGAATTCGACCAATTAGAGGGAGCTAAGGACACACCATGAGCCATTTGACTGATTGACTACCCTTAAAAACAAGATCAACATAATGAAGGCGACATGGATCTGCTTTGAGCTCAGAAGCATTCAAACCAGCTCATTAGGGAGGTTCAAAAGTGAACACAGAGGCCAGAAGTAAATGCATTGCAAAAGATCAAGGAGGCCATTCCTGGAGCAACTCTTCACCGACATGGACAGCAGGGATGCACCATTAACTTCATCTGAAAAGATCTAGGGGAATATTTCTCTGGAGACAGATATTTTTTGTGAGCCCTAGGGTAGGGGCTGACACATCTTTTGTATATATGGCTTTTTGCCTCTTTAAAAAAGGGAGTTCAGAGAGTTCTTCTAATGCTTTTCTAAAGTTTGTGACTTTTGGTAGTCCTCTCTCAAATTAGTAAAACTTTTGTAACTCAATTTGGAGCATGATATATAGAGCTTACTTTGGTTACCATTGATGGTTCAGTCTGCCTTCTCATTCTTGTGAAGTATTGTGCATTTTCAAGTGATTCATCAAGCTACTTCATGAAATATTTCTTTTCCTTATAGCTATGTTTCATGTTAGCATGCATTTCTTTACAAAAGTAGTATTATGTAGGTTACAAACTGTGTTTACTCAATTGCACATGAGCTTTTAATTTGTGAAAATATTATTTTCCTTCTTGAAAGTATGTGCATGTCAAACCTATTTGTATGCATAATCTACAGAATCTAGTTGTGCAGACCCATATCCATCATCAATATTCAAGTGTAATCTAAGTGTCTCATTGCTCTTATCAGTTTGGTGTAACACCATAGGGTTTAGTTTTACTTTTATGCACTCCTTCTCCCTTTTCCTTTACAAGATCAGTAGTTTAGGTGATGACCCAACTAGGAATCCAGCCTTCTCTGGAGGTTGACCTTTGTCTACAAGAAACCCACATCTTTAGAGGTCTTCCCATGTTGCACTGAGGTGTTGAACGTCCGTTCAACAAGGGTGTGATTTTAGGTGATAACAGCTGAACCGGTAGATCTATGAACTCCGCTTCAGCTTCCATGTTTATGCATTTTATTGTTGTTGTTTGGTGTGTGCAACAAGTAGGTCTCACCTTTGGAGGAATTTTCTTTACATACCTAGCTTAATTTCGAGAATAAATAACCGGTTTCGCATTAAGTGCTGCTGGTATGTTCTTATTTCCAGAAAATAAAATCTAGTTTTCTTGTTTTACAAGAAATTTTAATGCATTTCTAGCTTCTATGAATGCTCCAAAATATCTACATTTTATGAAGACATGTTCTATCATCCAGCTTGTCATGAAATTGCTAATCATCCCTCATTTCATGAAAGTTTTTCTTATATACCCAATTATCAGTCATATCAAAATGAGTATGCAGCTATTTTTAGTCCAAGTATCTTTGCTACAGGAGATTATCAATATTCCCCACAAGTTTGCCACCCTCCCACCCCTGCTCAATCTATGCATCAGCCTATATATGTCCAACAACAGTCTCAGCAAAACCATCATAATGCCAACCAACATGTTTGTTCACATGCCCAATCTCAAGGAGTTAACAACATGTGTATCAATGACATAATCTCTGATTTTCAAAGACAAATGTTGGAGATTGAAGGACAGCAGGAGATCAATTGGCAACAAG
>VDFB02270651.1:382374209-382412380 GCA_007258455.2 Sequoia sempervirens | reverse complement strand
GCTAACGCCTCCTTGATCAGCTGCAAACTATCTTTTGCTTCTTGGGTCCATTTAAACTCTACATTCTTTTTTAACATAGTTGTAAGGGGTTTTAACAAGGCTATTATATCAAGCAAGAACCTTCTAAAAAAATTAATATGACCAATGAAACCTTGAAGTCCTTTCTTATGCTAAGGTAAAGGCAGCTCCAAGATTGCTGCAAATCTTTCAGAATCCATAGTGATTCCCTTCCTAGATACTGCATACCCAAGAAGCTTTCCTTCATGAATAGAGAAAACACATTTCTTGGGATTCAATGATATGCCAAACTCCCGACAACGTTCAAAAATCTGCCTCAAATGGTCAATGTGATCTACTGTCTTCTTGGAATAGACAGTGATGTCATCAAGGTATATTAAAACAAACTTATATATTAAGTTGCTAAAGGCCATGTCCATAGCCATTTGGAAGGTTGCTCCAGCGTTAGACAAACCAAATGGCATTTTCCTGTACGCCATTGTGCCCCACTTTGTGGTGAATACAATTTTAAATTGATCTTCTTCTTTTACCAAAATCTGGTTATAACCAGAATATCCATCCAATAAAGAAAAATGATTAGAACGTGAAACACATTGGAGAATCTGCTCCATAGACAGAAGAGGGTGCCTATCCTTTAAAGAAGCTATGTTCAAATTTCTGAAGTCTACGCATAATATGAGCTCTCTATTTTTCTTCCTGACGGGAACTAGATTTGCAACCCAACTAGTATGCTTGATGGGAAAGATAATCCCACTTTCTATAAGTCTAAAAACTTCTTTCTGCATTAATGGCTCCAATTTGGGATTAACTAGCCTCTATTTTTGCCTTATGGGTTTGGTTGTTGGCTCCAATTCTATTGTATGTTGTGCAAGACGTGGATCAAATCCCTTCAAATCTCCATACTCCCAGGCAAATATGTCTATGAATTCTTGGAATAATTACATGAAAGACTGCTTTTCAGCAGCAGTGTTTATTTTTCCTATCTTGAGGCTTCTCTTGGGTGCAATTTCTAAGTCCTCATAATGATTTTGTTGAACCAGTAAATTGGCTTTGTTACTTTTAGCCTGATCATCAGAGTTGAAAATACTTTCTAAGGTGACCAAACCCTTAGGAAACTTGTTGTTCTTTAATTGCAGTACCTGGTCTCCATACTGTTGTTTGATTTTATCCTGGTTTGATGCTGCAAACATGTCCTCTTCAAGCAGAAATTGTAGAATTTGCTCATCACTCTCAAAGACCTACCAGTTAACATTGTTATCGGGCACTAAAGGCCTGATAATAACCTTGATGTGCTGCCAATTACATTCCTTCCTTACGTTGTTCGGAATGTCAAACTGAGCCCCCACAGCTGCTAACCTATTAGCATGCTGATTCTGATTTTTTGGAATTGAAATGATATTGAAAGCTTCAAAATCCTCTATGAGGTCCCAAACCCTATACTCATACAATTTAAGAACATCATTTTTAACAGCATTCAGACCTCTAGCCTGATTTACTATCAATTCACTATCCCCATGCACCTTTAAACATTTAATTCCACGTTTCCTCGCCCATTCCAGCCCTTGAATAAGACCTTCATATTCTGTTGTGTTATTAGTGCACGAAAATGCAAATCTAAATGCTACATAATATCTTTCAGCTATTGGGGAAACCAATAATGCACCCCCACCAGCACCATGCCTGCTCCTTGAGCCATCAAAATACATTTCCCAAACTTCTCCCTGTTGATCACAATCATTCTCTGACCTTTTAACCAAGTTAGGAATCACTATGTCAGCTTCTTGAAACATGTAATTACCCATACCAACATCCAAGTCACTTTCAGCACTAGAAATTTGGCCTGTCGCCCACTCATCTAAAAGTCTATTAGGAATATCATCAACAACAGTACAAGGATCAGAGACAGCAGCATGCTTGTCTTGTTCAAAAATTATACAATTGACATTTATTGCACTAGGTATATAGGGTTCTATATTGTCTTTTGCAACTAGCTCAAACTTAATGGTTACTTTAGTTCCATACCTAGTACAGAACAACATGTGAGACCAGTCAGACGAAAGGTATCCCCCTATTTTAGCCGTGAACTCTCTTGACAAACATAACCCAAAATACGGAGGAAAATCTGCTACATAAATGTCTTGGGAAATTGAAAAATTAGAACAAGCATGCAGAGTTAAGCTAGCATCTTTGATAAGACCCACTGTATTAACAGATGAGCCATCCAGCTAGACTACTCCTTTCTCTAAAGGTTCATACTTTAAACCTAACTGATCAGCTACTTGCTTCAGCATCATAGAACAGGTAGCACCACTATCTACCATACAATTGTGCACTAAATTTTTTCCAATAATCAATGAAACATAGAACAGAGGAGGTCTCACGTTCTTACCTTGAATAATAGATTTTCCTTTGCTACTGGGATTAGCAACTTTCCCTTGATCATCATTAGCCATCACAACCTTTTGGGAGGCAACAACAACTTGTTTAGGATTTGCATCTTCAAATAATGCTTTTTTAAGCAGATCAGCCTGTCTAGGAATGCTTAAGGAGTCCCACGTGGTCATATTCATGTTCATCTTCTTCATACTATCCACAATGTTGTAAGGTACATTTAAAGGTACCTTCTGATGTACTTTAGCAACAACTGGTTCTATATTCTTGTGAGGCTTCTCATTGATTGGTAAGACAATAGTTTTCTTTGGTACATTTGGAATAGGTGTGCATGATGCTTCTACAGTTGCAGGCCCCTTGTTTTTATCAGCTGATTGCTCCACCTCTAGAGCTCTTTTCTTAGCTCGTGTATTGGCTGCAATTGTTGAATCACCATTCACACCACAAAACTCTTCACCTTGCTAATTTAGAAATGCAGTCTCATTAGAATGTATATCCAATTTTTGTTCAGGTATATTAGCAGGTGCATCTAGCTATGTACTGACAACATTTTGGACCATAAGTGCCTGATTAACTACCCCATTTGAGCATGAGGTTGGGTTCTATGCTTGATTACACAAATAACACCATTCATTTTCTGTCACAAATTTATTCTGAGCTGGAACCATATCTTTCACTGGATTTACAACATTAAGAGGAGTTGGATTATAAGATTGGAATGGTTTCTGATTAACATTTTGCCTCTGATAAGCACCTTGATAGGGTTGCCTATTTTGTTGATATTGATATCCTTGGTTTTGATAAGACTGACTTGCATTCTGAACTTGCTGGTGGTTCTGCTATTGAAAATTTGGCCTTGCCCCTTGATACTGTTTCTTCATGCTAATCAACTCATTTCCCATAGTCTGTAAAATACTTTCTATCTTCTACTGACTAGACTTGATCTCTTGCAATTCACTTGATGGTCCTACAGTTGACACTCCCTGACTTACAACAATGGGTAATGCTGGAACAACAGGTAAAGGGGCTAAAGATGGCATTTTCAATGGCATATTTGATTGAATTTTAGGGAAGTAGGGCATAGGTGGCCTAGGTGCTATCTTGTTTGCTTGAATGAGGTTATTTTTTTCCTTAATAGCTATACTATAAGCTTGAGGTAAAGAAATACCCCCCATGGACTGTATCATGATTGAGATATCACTATTTAAACTTTTCAAATAGTACAAAAACATATAATCAGCAGAAGGCCTTACCGTAGCAGGTATTTTGTTCCAAGTCTTTTGAAATTAGATATTGAAATCCGTCATTTGTTCTTGTGGGGCTCTTTTAATGGTTGTTAGTTGCTCTACCAAAGATAGGTGATCAGATTTTTCCTCAAAATTTTTGGTAAATTCATCACCAAGCTCATCCCATTTTCTTATAGAACCCACCGACAAGCTTCTACAATGCCTTCTTCTTGAAAGATGCAGCCAGAAATCTCACAGCTACATTTTCTTGTGTCACATGATACACATTGCACAATGCTGCCACATCTCTAATATGTTCAAAAGGTGTTACTTGTCCTTCTCCAGTAAACTCTGGTAACCCTTTTAATGATGCCAATGGAATGTCATCATGTTGTGCTAGATTAAAGGGACTACCCTGGTTGAACGATACGAAAGTAAAGGCTCTTGGTGTTGCCATTGAGCTGGAATGTGTTGGTATGCTTCCTGAAACAGAACTTGAACTAACTGGTACTGAACTTGAACTTGATTCAAAAGTATTTGCTGCAACAAAAATAATACTTGTTGAACAATTGAAAGCCCCAAATGAGGAGACAAAAGGTTATGTTCTAATAGTAGGAGATGTTGAATGCCTAGCTAGAGGGTCTCTTCTTCTTCTCCTTTCGTATGAAAACAGTGCCTTGTCACTAACACCAGGTGGTGTTGATTGAACTCTAGGGGAATGAACAATCCTTCTGAGAGTTCTCCCTTTTCTTCTTGGAGGAGATAAATGCAAAAACTCTATAGATTTTGAACTTTTGATTTCTATTTTTCTCATATAAACAAACACATTGGTCCTTTTCTCCACACAGAGTCGCCAAATATGCTTAAGAAGCAACCTCTAAAAGGCTATTAGCTCACTGTCAGCACATCAAAACAATAAGACTTAAGAATTTTAATTCTGAATCTGTCCCACCGGGCGTGCCAAAATTGTTTTCTCTCAAAATTTGCACCCTAAACTGAACTATACAAGTTTCAGCAATCTTGGAGAAACATTGGATTCACTTCTATGTGGGACTGTTGGAATGAAGTGAAACCTCCAGGTTCTAGGCCAGCTCCTATTCAGATAAATGTTTAAATGCACTTAAACTTGAAAGGGAAAAGGGGTAAGAAGAAAGCTAAACAATAAACGACTGAAAATTTTAAACCTTTCAAGGTGATACACCAGAAATATGATGATATATTGTTTAAACAACACACCACAATGAAAATATGACAACACTAAGCGCATAGGACACAACTTCGGTATATGAGCCACTGCATAAAAATGTCCTATAGATAGGTATTAAATTGGTTCCAGACTCTAACTTAGCAGGAAAATATAAAATTCTCACAACTAATCAAGCCTAAACTATATAAAATTTCACAATCTATAAACTTTTCAACAACAAGATCTTCACTTCAGACACCATCTCAAGACATAACATGTAGGATTAAAATAAATCTCAACATTAAACATCAAACTGAAAATAGGATAAAAGCATACAAGAGTGAACTCCAAAGTAGGTCCCAAAAGCTCTTGAATTATCAGAAAATAACTTTGAGGAAGTCCTCAAAATATCATGAGTTACAAAGGCTAAATAATGCTTTCTCTGCAATCTATTTCCTTAGAACTCCCTCCAAAGAGGAAAAAATGTCGTATATACAACAAAAACTAAAAAGTGTCAACCCCTACCCTAGGGGTTACAAAAAATGAGTCTATTACAGAAAAGTCGGCCCTCAGATATTTTGGAATAAAGTTAATGCTACATTCAATGTACATCCCCCGTGTCCATGTCGGTGAAGGATCGCTCCAGGGATGGCCTTTTAGATCTTTTGCAACCAGATCACATTAACTTTTGGCCCCTGTGTCCGAC
Organism: Sequoia sempervirens; assembly: GCA_007258455.2. Taxonomy (NCBI): domain Eukaryota; kingdom Viridiplantae; phylum Streptophyta; class Pinopsida; order Cupressales; family Cupressaceae; genus Sequoia; species Sequoia sempervirens. Next base: position 382,406,853 of record VDFB02270651.1, on the reverse strand, counting down.
CTTGAGACTTCTTTGAAGAGTTGCTTTGAATGTCCTGGAGTATAGTCATTAAAATCAATCTACTTTTTCTAGTAGACATCACAGCTGTTACTAAGACTTGCAGCTCCTTGCTCTAGAACCTTTTGCAAGTTTACCCCATTGAGAGATAGCATCCAACTTTCATGTTAGATCCGAACGCCATTGTTCACTGAGCCGATGATCATCTTTGATCACATAGTAGATCCATCCCGCATACAATCTGTTGATCTTCTTCACACCGATCAAACTGCCACGGTTCTCCTTCAGCCTCCTCTGATTGGTTGAAAAGACACCACGTAGGATCTTCAAGTGGTCAAAATTTCTTCAAAAAAAATCGCATGTCGATGAGACACTAGCCGTGTCTCCTCGATGCGATTATACTTCTCAATAGCAATTGACATAACACACAACTGTTAGCAAGACTTCATATTGAGCTGTAAAAGTCACATCGATATCCCAAAATACATCGGCGATACTATCGCTTTCAAAAAGAGGTCATAGCGGGCTTCCAATAATCACACCGAAGAGTGAAAACCATCGGCGAGAGATCACAAGTTGGCAAGACATCACAACGAATGAAAACCCCTCGGCCATGAGTCTTACCAATATGCATATACCCTTTCGGTGAGACCACAACAAGTCGGCGAGACATCATAGCAATCAAAAATCATTCGGCCAGACTACCGCCTTCAGCAAGAGGTCTCGCCAAAGTCCACAATAGACCCATCACTATTGGAAAGACCATTGCTTGTTGGCAAGACCTTATAGCGATCCCCCAAGAGTTATACCGATGTGCTCTTCCATCGGCAATACATCTGCATTCATCAGGACATTACAGTGTGTTGGCGTAACAACTAACACCTCTGGAGTATAAGTTGTTATGAACAGCCTATGTACACTACGCAATGAATGCTCTTCCAATTATGGAGGGGAAGCTCCCTCGTTGTGCTTTGACAAAAATACTTGCAAAGGAAAATAAGCTAAACTATGTCCTGTCTTTTTGTTTCAGCTGTAGAGGCACAAGGCTTTCTTGAAAGAACCTATACGTTGCAGCTGAGTTTTCTCTGGTTTTGCAGATCTACTAACTAAAACTTAAATTTAATCTATCCAATCTCCTCAGAAAATGCAGGCAGAGAGGCGAGCAAGGTTTGACTAGCCCGGCGATAAGCAGAGTTTAGATTCTACCTTGAGGCAAGGTGGCACAACATCATCTCAGTAAACAAACTTCAATGGGCTGAAGCGATTTAAGAATTTACACCAGGAACAACCTTATGGAATTACATGGCAGCATAACACTTGATCAAAATATTAAAGTCTTCACAAAACAGCCTTTATCACACAATCACGAAACCCTATGGCATAACCTTCCAGTTATAATGATAAGATTCACAAAACAATTTATCACCGCAACTTCTCGAAACCCTATGTGGCATAACGATTGATCACAATGGTAAATTAACACAAAACAGTTTATCATCTCAATCTCTTGAAACCCTAGCGGCATAACAATTGATCACGATAGTAAATATACCTGAAACAAATTTATCTAAACTTATGGAAAGAATTCCTGTTACAATCTCTCTTGAAACCCTATGGCATAACAATTAATCGTAATAGCGAACACATGAACAGATACAAAAAGAGCAATATTGAGGGGCAAGGTAGGCGCAGCATATATTTCTCCCGTGCAAAAGTTATTTACAAATGAGCAAAAGCTCTTATTTATATACATCAAGGTGTAGGGAACCCTAAAATCACCTTGAGTCATCTACAGTTCTTGCAATGCATGCAAGTCATGCGCCAAACCCTAATTAAGTAAACTATACAGTCAACTAGGAAATTACCCTCAGTTTAACTGAAACATCTAATCTAAAAATGGACAACTGTGCGAGCATGCACGTCCTTATTGAAAGCGAGTTAACTGGAAGACTACCATCAGTTAACGAAAAACCCTAAAAGAAACTCCAAGTGTAAAAGGCCAGTCTCAGAATAGATATGCATGTGATGACAACATCGAGTTAACTTGAAAGGGTAACAGCAAGTTCAACTCGTGTGAGTAATGTCTATCCTGAGAGGTGAGAACTGAAGTTTACTATGTGTGATCTTGAGCAATCAATCCCTCAATGAGATTGTTAACTGTATCACTGTCTGGAGCTATGAGACTTTGACGAAGAACACTATGTCGATGTAGCATGTCCTCACCAGCTGTGATCTGAGACTGAAGTTCGCCCCTAGTCCTCGTTGCCTCATCAAACAATGCTGACATGACTTTAAGTTGAGTAACCTTAGAGCCAACTGTATCCCCACTGAAAATGGTATGAATGAGTGCCTGGAGTTTTGACTGAACATCGGTAAGCTCCACATAGGCACCACCCTCGATCTGGTAATGACATGGTAAGCGAGATACAAGAGTCCTCACAAACCGGAGTGCACTAGTGACGTGCTCTCTACTCTCAGCCAACTCTGATGCTAAAGTGTCTTCTATCTTTGCCCTGAAAACCAACTGTGTTTTCCAAGAGTAGATAGCCTCTCTGTCCTCTGCATCTGTGACTGTATCATAAGCCACACTCATGTGAGCAATCATAATCTCGTCCCTGGGTTTATTTATTGCCATATCCCGTTCCTCATCCTGAAGATGAATACGGAGCTCTCGTGCATTGTACCGCAACTGATATAACTCTGTAAGCGTAGCACGGCCTCTAGCAATGAAATCCTCCTCCCATTCCTCCAAACGCTTGTCATATGCAACTAAGTGATTAAGTTGACTTTGCTCTGCTGGAGGCTCAAGCATCGGTGGAAGGGTGTTAATGGCATCAGGTCTATGTACAAGGCTAGAAATATACTAACGAAGCTGTCTGATTTCAGCCTTGAAGGCTGCCTTATCCTCTCCATCCTTCAGTATTCTATCCCTGGCACTGTCTGTAGCAACTTGTAGAAGATCAACCTGAGTCTGGCGTGTGCTGCGACCAAGGTTGACAGTGATAACTTCGAAATCCTGAGATTCTAATTCAGCCAAGTTCTTCCCCTGTGGAGGTACGACAGTCTCAATGACAATCTCCATGTCAGTGTTTCTCTCTACGTGAACCATGTTTTTGACTCTCTTATCTGGCGCATCCTGGTAAATGTCGTCAAAATCAGAATGATTAAGGACATAAGATGGCTGCCTCCTCTTCCTTCCTAGCTGAGCTTCGATCCAAGATTGATCTCGGCTAATGCTACTAGAAGGGTCTGCACTAGCGACAGGAGGTACTGATGAGAGTGAGTGTGTAGAAGACCCCGCTAACGTGGAGGAGTCTAAATCTAGTCGATGTGAATTGGGGTGGTGAGCTCTGGCGGTGTGAGACAGTGAACTCTCGAGATCTTGTGAGCCTCTGAACAACCTTTTGGTACATCTGCAGCCAGTAAATTTTGTATATGGGGCTTCGTGTGTGTAACGATGTGGCCTTGCCCTTTGAGTTGTTTGGCACTTGTACTTTCTTGGGAGGATTACTCCTCTTCTTTTTGTTAGGTTTTGACGAGGAAGGTAGCGAAGGATTCACCACTACTGGCGGCTCTACTCTGGGAATACTTACCCTCCTTGTCTCTTGTTGTCGAGGTAAAGTATCTTTGATACGAATAACTCTAGCAATACTCTCCTTGGCTAATTTGCATATTCATGTGTTACCAATCAGCTGTAAGCAGCGGTTGTGTATCGACACATTCTGGCTTCGGGAAGAACCTCTCCCTCGTCGTTGATAAACCTCCCACGTCTATAACAAAACATAAATACATGAGAGAAGCGTATAGCGCCTCTGCCGAACCTCGAAGTCATCTGCGCAATTTGCCCCGGTAATCCTCCATAGAGGCTCGTGATATGTGCCTCCGAGCAAAGCGGTGTATAATGACACGAAGGTCTGGAAGCGCGATATTCCGACAAGATACTTAAGATGATATTTCTCAAGCTCTTGCCCTGCGATCTTACTATCAATTGCCGACTTGCACCAATACATTCCAAATTGAAAAGGAAAGTTAAGTGATGGTTTGTGCCTGCGGCGTAGAAGACGATGAACATCATGCATCTGTCTTAGGAATTCCTGAAAGATTGTCTTATCCGAAGGATAACGTGGAAGCATATCTGGATTTCCTGTAAAGCCGTACACTCGGATGTAGGTGTATGTTGGGAACTAAATAAACCAATATGCCCATCCATCCGCTTGGCTGCTAACAGCTGCCGAGATACAATTACTGCAATTCGGTCCAAATTCCTCCTTGTAAGTCAAAGCTTAGTGAACGTGCTTGAAGTGGCGTTGATACCGTGAACTCAAGGCGGTCATAATGCGATAGACTTCACGAACGGGATGCCCTGGTGTTTAGTCCTCCAAGCCCGTACACGATAGCGATCAAGTACCACGAGATATGAACATGTGAAACTCATGGGCAACTAGAGCATTGATCTACACATGGAAGATATCGGCGATATGAAGGATGCCCGATCATAATGCTCACGCTTACGAAATAGTCGACCAATATAATACATCAAAGGCTGAAAACATTTCATGTGCTTGACACGAGACCACGATTCAGGAGTGTAATTAGAATCGCGTACTCATCCTTGTACTCACCACGACCCACATTGTTTGGCAATCTGTTCTTTGCTTGCTTTAACCATCTTTCTGCCATCTTTTTCTGACATTTGTCCATATCAGCATTGAATGCCTGCTCACATTATATATAGAAATAACCAAGCATTAAGTGTTGAGAATACCAAAACTCCTTCGATGTCAAAGGTTTGAGGCGCAAATTACCATCAAATCGGTAGCGGCTATCTCACGAGTAGTCGGATTGTAATGCTTAATGCAAGCCATTACAAACTCAACACAATGAACGGAGATAGGTATGGAAGCGGCCTCTAGTAAACCAGACTGCTCAATATTCTGAATGATTGAACTTCTGATCTTAACTGGGTCTAGCACTGCTTCTGGCAATACTTTGTGAAGGTCTGTCTCAACCAACCTGCGGAAATCATGAGTAAGGACGGTTTTGGTACTGTATTCAAGCTGAGTGAACTGCATTCTGAAAAACTTTCCTGTTGACTGTGAACTTGACTATATTCTGACAAGATTTCTGGAATCTAAAAATAGCCTACGAGAGTTAAAAATAGCCTTTCGAAGAATTATTTTCAGCGAAAAATCCGAGATATGGGTTTTGTCCAAAAAAGGATTCTAAGACAACCCAGAACGTCAGATTTGTGAAAATTCAACTTCTACTCGATTGTACAAATATTTTCACTTGAGAAAATTAGCAATTCGAGAACGAATGTTCTAAAGCTAAAAATTCATGAAAAATCAAACGCACAATTTCAACTCGAGGAAATTATATGAGAATGATCCAAATACTGAGACTTGTAGAATTTGCCAATTTCAGGAACATGCACAATGTATTTTGTGAGAAATCTGTGATTTAAAGGATGAAAAAGACGTTTTTATTATGCCTTCTTCTGTGAAAATCGCCCAAGATTTCTTCAGATAACTGATATTTGTGAACTTGATCCTACAAAAAGATTAGTTAGGAAAAATTGCCTCTGTGAATTGATGTAGATTTTGCCTTTGATCTGGAAGAATTCGCCTTGTAATGAAAACCACGAATTTTCCTATCTTGAAATTTGCGCCTTTGAAGAAATTCGAATTCTCTTTGAATTTGTCTTTGAGAAAATACGAATTTATCTAGAGTTTGAGAATTCGCCTTTGACTTCTAAAGGAATTTGTGAATTGATATTGAAAACGCCTTTGAGAATTGAGGAATTGCGAATTTATATTGAATTTGAGGATTCGCCTTTGAGGAATTTGCGAATTGTTTTGGATGAATTTGCTTTGAGGATATGCGCCTTCTCTTCTGAAGAAATACGAATTTATCTTTGAGGTTTTTTTTGAAATTAATAAAATTCGATTTCCCTTTGAAAAATATAAACTTGCTTTGAAAAATGCGAATTTCACTTAAGATTGAGATTGCTCTTAATGAAATACGAATTTCCTTTGAAAGCTTGTGAATAACAATGAAGATTGCGCCATGTTAAATAAGAAGAAATTCGCACCACTTAGCAACTGCAAGAATTCAAAACCCTAACAAGAATAGAAATCCTCTGATTGGTTGCCTTTCAGTTCCACTGCCACTGACTGAAGTTCAAATTTGAAAATAATAATAAAATATTTATTATCATGCAAGGGCGCCAAAAATAGAAAATCGCCATTTATAAACAGGTATATTTTGAACTTCAGTTGACAACCCGGGTGAAGCTCTGAGATTCATCATCATGCTTCAACGATTCTGAAAAGTCATCTTTGAGCATATAGGCGTCCATTTGCTCAAGATACTTCATTTTTTACTAACTCCCTATTTTATAGCTGACAGCACTGTCACGACTGACCAACTTCGACACTGATTTCCGGATGACCGGGTGATGCTGAGACTGATCTGGAGAATTCATCGGAAAGCCTACTGAACAAGGAAGAAATGTCTGCTGGGAGACACTACTGCAAAATCCATCATTTAACCCCTTGAAAAATTAGGCGCCTTTGATTAAATTGCTTTTACGGGTTCCAGACTTAGCCATTTCTCAAACTGCCCTCTGACGCTTCAAACGGTTGCCGACGGTGAACGGTGAACCCTGCTGACAAGCAACGAAGCTCACTGCATGCCTAGAGACATTCTGCATCCAACGAATGTATGCACGACACCTGAAAGCTGTGTTAAGGGCCTCAAAAGTAAAAGCGCCCCTGGCTCTAGGTTGCACTGGTGTTATTTTGACGAAAGACGAACTTCCATCCAAGTACCCTACTTCGACCTCTGATATATGGAGCTGGGATGACCCGATTCAGGCGATATCTGTTTTAATGGACAGCTAGAAGGGCCTACAAGAGAAGTCTCTGGAGGTGACGAGGCAAGAAAACTGCTTCTAAGACCTCAAAAACTCCAGTGCGTATTTTAATTAAAATTACCGCTCCAGACTTGGCCATTTTTCGGACATCTTCACTTTGCAGTATTACACTAAAGACCTCGCATGCACGAGCGTTTTCCAAATCCTGAAGGCTGACGGCTAGGCTCGTTGGATAGATAAAATGATTACGCTCAATAGTCGTGAAGACTTCGAACGCGAACGGGCTCATCCGGCAGGCCTAAAGGCTAGGCGCCTTTGGTCTGTGAAAATACACTGAAAACCATTTGTTGGTCTGCCCATGAAATTACGTGCTTGGTAGAATCTCTGCCACGACCACCTGGAATGTCGGATTGACAAGCAGAATGGTGCGTTGCGGAGCTAGGCTAGAGTATTACTGATGTCGTGAAGACTCTGTCTGCAAATTTTTCCATCTGAAGGGTCCTTTAAACCAGCACCCTTGACCTGTACTTGCACTGGGAACAAACGGAGAAATTCAGAAACGTGAAAACTCCATTTTAGGCTGATCTTTGGATGACTGCCGCCAGAGTTCTGAAACTCGGATGACTGCACTTGATATCTTGTTGGACAAGCAGACTAGTCGAGAACAAATTGACTGTATCTGCCATCGAAACTGTCGAGATTTACCCCCTCCTTAAGATGGGCGCCCTCAGGCTAGAGGCACGCTTTTGCCTGAAAAAGACAAATTCCTCACATCTGGCAATTTAGGGATTTCAACTTATGTCGCTGTTTGCCGTAGCTATGGGTCTCGGAATGCTTCGATGAATAGCTCGACGGATAGCCAGACTAATTCTGAAGAGATTTACTGGATGCTTGAACATTTTAAACAAGATCTTGACCTTCAACAAGCTAGGCGCCCCTGAGCTATACTTGCACTTTCTGACTTTTCCTTTGAAAAATCTTCATATTTTGACCATTGAAAACTCTGTTTCGATCATTGAAATAACCGTCTGCAATATGAAATGTCATCGTGAAATGCTCCTCCATCGTGAAATGCTCCATTCTGAGTCTCTGCTTCAGGTTCTGATCAATAAGACTGACTTTGACTGACAAAAACTCCATGCTTGATATTGCCCAAAACTGTATTCTACAACATTTTAACAAGGTTTAGACTTTTAAATGCAAAATGCCTTGATGAAGCAAAAAATTGGTTTGGGTACAACATAGTGATCCCTTCATCTTTCGGCAAGACCTCACCCCATCGGCGAGACATTACACCAAGGGCACAAACCTTCTGTGAGACCACGACCAATCGACAGGAGGTCATAGCGAGTGAGACTTCCTTTCCCCGAGCTCAAACCAATTCAACAAGAGTCCACCCTGTCAACGAGACATCATACCGATGGCACCTCCTTTCAGCGAGACCACCAGCGGTTGGCAAGACATCTCCCCGAGCTCAACTTCTTCGGTGAAACTTCCTCCAGTTGGTGAGAGATTCATTTGTCGGCTAGAGGTCACACCGAGCGCAAAAAATTACACCGAGACCATTTCATTTTGGCGAGACCTCACCCCGTCGGTGAGACATTACAACGAGAGCACCCTTTGTCGACAAGACCTCAACAAGTCGGGGAGACATCATACCGAAGGCACAAACCCTCAGCGAGACATCCACCGGTCGGTGAGACATCATAGCCAAGGTAAACCATTCTCCCCGACATCGGCCTTGTGAACAACCGTCGATGAGAGGTCTTTAGTTGAAGAGAGATAGAAAACTTCATGGCGACCAAAATGTCTTGGTGACCTGAGGATTTCAAATGAATATAACACACTGCTAGTCGGTAAGACATTCAGCTGGTCTTAGCGACTTCTTCTTTGAGGATTTTTATGCCAGACCCGACTGAGGCATACTTTCCAACAAAATTCCTTGTGAAATAGCATCAAATGTATGATTTAACCCTACAAAACAATACCTCCATTAGTTCTCAAATGCATCAGATGAAGACCTTCCCAATGAAAATCGAACACCTGCACGCTGGGCTCAACCCTTATGGGAGCCACATTTAATCCACGTGTCAAATTTAAAACGTAATTTTCCCCTGCAACTACACAAGAAGCAAACAAGTTAGAAAATATGTAACCTTGATGCAAATGTTCCTCCATCTGGCCTTCATGAACACTTGAAAACATAGGTTGCCATGCCTGATTGATCTTGCGGGTGAAAATTGGGTAACAAGACTACCAAGCCGCTCTCTCTAGCTAGTAAATTCCAAATTTGCTCCAAAGTTTTAGTAGTGACTCATGTGTATTACTCTTCATGTTGGGCCCCATCCAAGGGCTTGTATGCTAAGCTAGAAAAGTTGCTTCATGATTTTTTTTTGGGCCTCTTCTGAGACTCACTAAGGTTTTCACCGTGTTGCCTGGGAGTTTTGCTACCTACCCAGAGACTCTGGTGGGCTTGGCCTTCTCTCTACTCAGTAGCAAGGGATTGCTCTTTATGTTAAATGGATTATCAAAGCTCTTACTGGTGACGAGGCCTTGAAAATCCTTCTCAGGAATTGTATTCAATCCGACTATCCTTCCCACAAACCTTCTTGGAAGGGAATTGGCTTTCAAACCCTTCTTGTTATAAGGGAGCCAGTTTAGCTTGTGGGAACCTTTGTGGCCAAAATCATTTGGCGACCTTGAGAGATAGTCAATCCCTAGCTCCACTGGTCTAGGCCTAGATTTCGGGATGGGCTCTCGCTCAATCAACAAAATGTTTGGTGGTCACCTCTTTTTGCTAGTGCAAGTCAGTCATTGGCCAAGCTTCCTTGGCTAAAGGCCCTCATGTTTCACAAGAAGGGTATCCAAACCCTTCAAAACTTATTTCATAGACCCACCATGCACATTTTTCCATGGGAAGTTTTTTGTGCTCAATATGGTTTTCAAAACCATGACCATGAAACCTACGACGGCCTTGTGAGTGCCATTTCAGCTGATATGCTTCATAAGGTGGGTATTTGTGCCACCAAGCCTTGGTGGAAAGACTGGAAGTGGTAACTAGACACCCCTTTCATAAATTATGATCCTTGGCTTGGTTATTAGTGGCTTTCGCCTCATTTCCAATGATTGACAACCTGAACCAAAGATGGCACCTCTAGTCTTCAGTGTTTGTTTGGTGTAAAATATTTTTTGCTATGTGGTCTACAAGTGTTGAGCCAAAACTTTCCCATTTTTCCTGGTGTATTTTTTTCCAAGGCTTACTTGTGAGGTATCGACTTGCTCACTTGGGGGTCCAGGACCCTCATTTCCCTTTTGTGGGTAGGGTGAGTCATTTAAGCACCTCTTTTGGTTTTGTACTAGAGCTTAATAGCTGTGGAATTGGATTCATGACTTCTTTCGGCCATTCCGTCTAGAACCCTTCTATTGGCATATGGTTTTGATGGGAGACTCTCCCAAGCTCCCCGCAAGGTATACTCAGATTTGACACACTTTTAGGGTGGAAATCCACTTCAATATTTGGAAAGATATAAATGTATGCATATTTTCTCATAGCCAGATTGATAAATTTGTTTCTTTATATTTTAAAGCGATTACTTGCTCTAATGTTATTTTATAGATTCAAGTGCAAGCTAACAAAGTTGTACTTGAAGTTTCTCACCTTTAGGAGCTCTTGGACCACTAGGGCAATGCCCCTTGTATTGTGGTGCACGTGCCTTCCTCACCCACTTCTTCTCGGGGCTAGCACCGAAGTGGTTATGCTAGGGATTTATGTCCCCGCTCTCAAGCTCCTCTTCATTGCGGCTCTCTCCCTCGTCGGTGGTCGCTCTCTCCTCCTCTGCAGGCTAACCTAGGGTGGCCTTCTAGAGGGGTGACGGGGGGTGGTGATGATTCTTTTGGGTGGCCCATTGGTGATTCTCTTGGAGCCAGTTTTGGTTGGCTTTCTACTGATACTTCTAAATGGCTCCCATGGTTGGATTTGGAAATCTCACCTCGCTGTGAAGACAAAGATAAAGATGCTAAAAAATATGGTGATGGTTGGGCTCCCCCAAATGTCACTCTAGACCTCATTGATGTATGAGGGAAAAAATCAGATGACATGGACCTGCCACCCTCTGCTGACACTTTCATGGCCACTTGATGGCCTTTTATTTTTATGTGTTTGTAATTTTTCCTACTTTCTAGGCTTGGCCCATATGACTTTGGTTTTTTGGGCATAACCCATGTCACTCTCGAGGTGTTCCTTCTTACCACCCAACTTTTTTTGTGAATATGTATTTTTATCTTTTATATTAATATAGATATTATGCCTATTCACCAAAAAATATATCAGTTAATTTAATGGTCTAATAGTGATTTGCATTTTATTTATATTAAAAAGTCAAATAATTGTCTTACTTTTATTGGTCAAAACGTATGTTTAAGAATATTTTTTTTATGATCATATAGTTGTATATGGAAAATATTAGAGATGAAAGTTTAGGATTCTACACTCATGCATATATTAAACTACTTTAACTTTTATACAAAATGAACTACATAAGCATAATTGGCATGTTGGGCAGCCCATTCAATAGAAGTTACCAGCAAAAATGAATGTCCTTGTGACCCAATAGGACCAATGAATATTTAGGACAAAACTTTGAAAATGAGTTTTGTAAGAAAGGAGAAATTGGATACACACATTGCACATTATTTCCTCACGATTATTGAAACATTAAAATGTTTAACCTTGGAAGCTTTGAAACACATGTAAAAGACCTAGACCTAAAATAATTGTTTGAATCTTTCTCCATTGGAGCTTAAACTGTATGTAATTTTATCATTTATCCTCTCTTCATCTGTCCCCTTGCTTTTCATCATTACTTTTTATTTGTTCTTCCTCATCCTAACCATATTCACTATTGTTTCATTTATTGCTCGTCTATCTAAGAATTTTTTTTTAGTTTCCGCCCTAAAAAGATGCATATTAAACAATAAGCACCTCCATTTAAAAGTTGCAACTATCAAATGCCTATGAAGCATTCATTTTCATTATTCATGGTGATAACAAGCCCTTTTGGATTGGGACCACCATTCTCTACCATTACCACTTCCATCAAACATAGGAACCTCTATTGAATGTAGGGTTTCTAAAATAATATTTTAATAGATCACACTTCTTCTATATATCATTGACCAAACTTTGACCAAATTATTTTACAATGAAGTTGACCCCAAATTGAAATTTTCAAACAACAAACCCTCAATAATTTTTGTGATCCTTTTGTAAAATCAACAAAATGTGGCCTTTGCCCATATCATAGCTCTAATACCATTTGTAAGATCCACATATATAATAATAGCAATATAAGATGATGTATAAAAAATAACAAACATCACACAAGAGATGTTTGTGGGCAAAAATTCCCTAATAATCAATAGATGTAAGAAACATAATGAACCCTTGAAGTAAGGCAATGCCATACAATATTCCTTATGGAATAAGTCACTCTATGCCATATCTCTAAGAGAGCATGCTCCTTATATATCCTTACAATGATATTCACTTCTTTTATATAAACCTCTTGTTAACACAAGGATTTGCACCTGAAGATAAGTTGAAAAACTCTTAAATCCTATGCACATGGGACTATTCTCAGGCTGTGGGTATCCTATGGTGAGAATAGACCTCCAAGTTTTGGGATAGTTCCCTTTGAATTTTCTTGTAAAACTAGTTTTTAAACAAAGGTAAAGGATAGAAGGATTAAGCAAAAAACTAAAATAGGAAAATGGTGATTCACCAACTAAAGATATGATTTGAAATCTGAGAAAACTCACAAAAGACTCAATAAAGTTTAATAATTTCACAACACAAAGATTTATGTCTGCAAAAATAATTCTATGTAAGGCTCTAACTGTTCTAATGCTTTAACAAAAGGAAAACAATGATGTTTTCACAAATTTAAATGCAAGAGAAAGAGATCACTAACATAAACCTGCACTATGACATAATTTTTTTTGCATTCAGCATTGAAGGAATTTGATAAAATAAAGGATAACACAAAATTTTATCATGTAACTCATGCAACCAACACTAAACAACAAAGAAATAAGGTGAAGGATATAGCTTTCTATTGAGAAATAAGGAAAATTTGCATTACGAAAATGGAGTACTCATGAGAAATGAGTTACAAAGTAAAGAATAATTTGCCCCTGCAACATCCAAACTCAGAACTATGTCACCTTCCTGGAAAACTCTTGGAGATGCTCTCTTATCAAATGATCTTTTCACTTGAGCTTGATGTTGCTCAATCTTCTTCATTGCTTTAGCTCTAGTCTCTTCAAGTTCAATCAACTGAGCCAATCTTGTTGTCATAGGATCTTCTTCAATCATATCAAGTTGATTTACTAGATCAAGGGCTGAGAGCTCAAGTGAAATAGGTAGCCTTGCCTCTTTTCCATACACAAGCATGTATGGTGAAAATCCTGTTCATCTTTTTGATGTAATTTTTTCAGCCCATAAGGTTTATTTCAACTTGGTATGCCAAGTCCTTTGATTACCTTCCATAGTTCTCTTGATGATCCTCATAAGGTTCTTATTAGTGGACTCAGCTTGTCCATTGCCTTGAGGATAATAATTAGAAGATGTATTCAAATAGACACCATTTTTAACTGCCCACTCAGATATCTAAGTTCCTATGAAAGCAAGTGCATTATCTAAAACAATAGATTCAAGAACTCCAAACCTGGTTATCAACTCTTCATAGAAGTTTAGAACAACTATCTCATTTGCCTCTTTAAGTGCTACAGCTTCAGTCCATTTTGAAAAATAATCAGTGGTTGTGAGCACCCACTTGTGGCTTGCACTTGATGGTGGGTTTATGACTCCAATGAAATCTAAGCCCCACTTCATAAAATGTTGTTCAATCTGAACTGGCTGCAATGGAAGGGATGCTAATTTTTCTTTTCCTGAAAATATAGCACATTCTTTGCACTTCCTCACCCAAGAATGAGCATCTTTGAATATGATAGGCCAATAATAGCCTCCTTTCATTATTTTAAGAGTTGTAGCTCTTGGAGAGAAATGAACACCAACTGGTCCTTCATGAAGCTCATGTAACACTTTGTCAATTTGATCAACCTCAATACATCTAAGTAGTACACCATGAAAATATTTTTGAAACAACAAACCATTCAAAAGAACATAAGGTATTGATTGTAATATAAAGTACCTTCTTTTAGATTTAGTCAAACCAGGTGGACACTCACCAGTTAACATAAAATGTGACATTTCTTTCACCCAACCTGTAGAAGTAACATGTGCAACAATTAGTTCTTCATCCCGATGAGCTAAAACAACAATTTCCTCTTCTTTTGTATTGTTTTCATCATTCTCTGTAAGTTGTTCACAGAGACCCTTGCCTCTTATCAGCTTGGTAACCTTGATCTCAAGGTCATATTGCATCACCTTAGTCACCCAACTAGATCTTTTACTATTCAGATCTTTATTCAACAAAAACTCCTTGACTAAAGGGTGAGCAACCAATAATTTAATTACATTATTAGACAACATATATCTGAACTTCTTTAAACTTCTAATAATAGCTAAGACATGCTTTTCAACAAAGGAATAGTTAAGCTCATAGTCTTTAAGGCTTTGACTGAAAAAAGCTATGGGCTGCTCAAAATTTTGATCATTTTCCTGAACTAGCATGGCTGCAATTCTATCAATATTACCATATGCATACAGATTAAAATCCTTTGAAAAATTAGGATTCAATAAAGTAGGAGTAGTTGCAAGTGCTTCTTTGATAAGATGAAAGCTCCTCTTTCCTTCTTTATTCCAGCTAAAAGAAACATTGTTTTTTAACATTGAAGTCAAAGACACTAATAACTCAGCAAAATCTGGAATGAATCTTCTTACAAAGTTGATTCTACCCAAAAAAAAATTGCAGACCTTTTTTGTGTGCTCGTAAAGGAAGAGAAAGAATTGCACTTACTCTTTTCGGATCTATAGATATACCATGCTTTGATACAATGTATCCAAGTAATTTACCTTCATGAACAACAAAGACAAATTTCTTTGTATTGAGAGAAACACCAAACTCTACATCTTTCAAAGATTTTCCTTAAGTGATCAAAGTGTTCATTTGAATTCTTTGAAAAAATAGTTATGTCATCCAAATAAACTAGCACAATCTTATACATCAAACCTCTAAAAGCCATGTCCATAGCTTTCTGAAAAGTAGCTCCAACATTTAATAAACCAAATGGCATTCTCTTGTAAGACATTGTTCCCCATTTAGTTGTAAATGTTGTCTTAAACTGATCTTCTTCCTTAACCAAGATCTGATTATATCCTGAAAAACCATCTAATAAAGAAAATCTCTTAGAACCTGACACAACTTGAAGAATTTGTTCCATAGAAGGAAAATGGTGACGATCTTTCAGGGAAGCTCTATTAAGATCTCTGAAATCAATACAAAGTCTGATTTCACCACTTTTCTTTCTTACATGTGCAAGATTAGATACCTAAGAGGTATGCTTAATCGGATAAATAATACCACTCTCAATGAGTTTATTCAACTCTTTGATCATGAGAGGCTCAAGCTTTGGGTTAAGTGGCCTCTGTTTTTGTTTTACAGGCTTGGCATTTGGTTCAAGCTCAATTGTATGTTGGGTAATAGAAGGATCAAAACCTTTCAGATCTGAGTATTCCCATGCAAAGACATCACTGAAATCTTGACATAATAAAATAAAAGCATGCCTTTCTTCTAAAGTACATACCTTACCAAGCTTTAAAATCTTATCCTTGAAGATCTCAACACCTTCATAATGATCTTCTTTAATCTGCAAACTGGCTTCTTGTTTTCTAACTTGATCAACTATATTGAAAATTCATTCCAAAGTAACCAAGCCTTTGGGCAGTTTGTTGGTTTTCAGCTGTATGATCTAATCTTCATACTATTGTTTGAGCTTCTCTTGATTATCATTGGAAAACTCTGCTTCTTCTCTCAGGAAATTTATGATCTATTGATCACTGTAAAAAACTTGCCAATGTTCATTATTGTTAGGAATTGATGACCTAACAATAACTTTTACATATTGTTGTTCTTTTGAATTACTGATATCATTTGGGATATCATACTAAAGACCTATGGCTGCTATTCTATCAACATGATTATTTTCTATTTTGAGAATTGACAGCAAATTAAAAGTTTGAAAATCTTCAATGAGATCTCATACTCTATGCTTATAAGACTTGATAAGATCATTCTTAGTAGTATGGATACCTCTAATTTGATTAACAATTATTTTTGTAACACCAAAGACTTGTAAACAACAAATATATCTCTTTTTTGCCCATTGAAGACCATGAATCAGGGCTTCATACTCAGTTGTATTATTGGTGCAGCTGAATGTGAACCTGAAGAGACTAGAGCTGAAGCAATGAAGAATATTGAGCAACACCAAGCTCAAGTGAAAAGATCATTTGATAAGAGAGCATCTCCAAGAGTTTTCCAGGAAGGTGACATAGTTTTGAGTTTGGATGTTGCAGGGGCAGATTATTCTTTACTTTATAACTCATTTCTCATGAGTACTACAGATTTGTAATGCAAATTTTCCTTATTTCTCAATAGAAAGTTATTCCGTTCACCTTATTTCTTTGTTGTTTAGTGTTGGTTGTGAGTTACATGATAAAATTATGTGTTATCCTTTATTTTATCAAATCCTTTAATGTTGAATGCAAATAATATTATGTTATAATGCAGGTTTATGTTAGTGATCTCTTTCTCTTGCATTTAAATTTGTGAAAACATCATTGCTTTCCTTTTGTTAAAGCATTAGAACAGTCAGAGCCTTACATAGAATTATTTTTGCAGACATAAATCTCTATGTTGTGAAATTATTAAACTTTCTTTAGTCTTTTGTGATTTTTCTCAGATTTCAAATCATATCTTTAGTTGGTGAATCACCATTTTCAAGTTTTAGTTTTTTTCTTAATCCTTCTATCCTTTACCTTTGTTTAAAAATTAGTTTTACAAGAAAATCCAAAGGGAACCAGCCCAAAACTTGGAGGTCTATTCTCACCATAGGATACCCACAGCCTGAGAATAGTCCCATGTGCACAGGATTTAAGAGTTTTTCAACTTATCTTCGGGTGCAAATCCTTGTGTTAACAATTTTGGCACACCCGGAAATGATTGACATGACCTTTTTGTGTGTTTCTTATTTTAGTTGATCTTTAGGTGTATGTTCTATAATTATTGTTGAATTTAATCAACTTGGTCATAACCCACGACTTGTGTGGGAGTTATAGAAACATAGTTCTCAATAAATCAACTGCTCATGATATGTAAAGACTTATGTACTTTTATGAGTTTAATCCATTTACATATTTTAAAATTATGAAGTTGCAACTGTTTAAAACATGTGTTCCATATTCATAATGAATGATTATTTGCATTCCTGTTCTTTGATCTGTAATTTATTTTAACAAAAATAATCACTGTAGATGAATATTTCAGGTTGAATGCTGTTCTCCAAATGAAAATTGTTTAACCTTTGTTTTGTTAGGATTGTTCAATCAGTTTCATCTAAATTGTTGAATGATTTTCACAAATCAATCTTTAAATACTCTTTATTCTGAAAACAAAAGTTCAGTGGATAACTTGACATCAAAAATTTTATACCCCAACAAATAAACTTCACTAAATTCTTAACAATTTTAAGCAAGAGGCTAAAAATTGGTAACATTTCTAGCGAACTCTCAGGGGTGTTTGCCTTCTAAACAAAATAGGCCAGTTGCCTTGCTTATCCATTGGGCATAGAGTCCATTTATGCCTTTTTTATCCAAAAAACTTTATACATAGCTCCTTTTTTTGTTGTAATTACTTGCAACTTTGTTCTTACTAGTTACAGTCCCATGGGGTGTATATTTGTTGTTGATGACATTGAAGCTCTATTCCATGTTATGAATAAGTATCTATCTCATTGGACTATAGCTAGTAACATCAGATTTTGAGCTTGTATTCCCTCCTAGCAAAACTAAAAGTAAACTAACAACTGTGCAAAACAACACTTAGAGGAAACTTAAATGCAACTAATATATGTGCAGAAGCACTTATTGAACACCTAGAATCTACTCAAATATGCACAGATTAGATCCTACCTCAGAAGCAATGCTTGAGGTGAATCCCATTCATTGATATTGGCTCCACTTCACCATTCAACTTAGATAATTGGAAGGCATTAGCTATTTCTTTTCAGTAATGATGTAAGGCCTAGTCCATAATGCATCAAACTTGGAGTGCTTTCCGAGTTTTCTTTTCAGATCATCCCACTTCAGAAATATGTCTCCCTCCTAAAAAACTCTTGGAGATGCCTATGACAACAAGATTGGCTCAACTGATTGAACTTGAAGAGAGTAGAGCTAAAGCAATGAAGAAGATTGAGCAACATCAAGCTCAAGTGAAAAGATCATTTGATAAGAGAGCATCTCCAAGAGTTTTCCAGGAAGGTGACATAGTTCTGAGTTTGGATGTTGTAGGGGTAGATTATTCTTTACTTTGTAACTCATTTATCATGAGTACTACAGATTTGTAATGCATATTTTCCTTATTTCTCAATAGAAAGCTATTTCCTTCACCTTATTTCTTTGTTGTTTAGTGTTGGTTGTGAGTTACATGATAAAATTTTGTGTTATCCTTTATTTTATCAAATTCCTTCAATGTTGAATGCAAAGAATATTATGTCATAGTGCAAGTTTATGTTAGTGATCTCTTTCTCTTGCATTTAAATTTGTGAAAACATCATTGTTTTCCTTTTGTTAAAGCATTAGAACAGTCAGAGCCTTACATAGAATTATTTTTGCAGACATAAATCTATGTGTTGTAAAATTATTAAACTTTCTTGAGTCTTTTGTGAGTTTTCTCAGATTTCAAATCATATCTTTAGTTGGTGAATCACCATTTTCCAGTTTTAGTTTTTTGCTTAATCCTTCTATCCTTACCTCTATTTAAAAACCAGTTTTACAAGAAAATCCAAAGGGAACCAACCCAAAACCTGGAGGTCTATTCTCACCATAAGATACCTACAGCTTGAGAATAGTCCCATGTGCACAGGATTTAAGAGTTTTTCAACTTATCTTCGGGTGCAAATTCTTGTGTTAACACCTTCTAATAACATACTAGAGGGATAAAACCACTAAAATGCATACTCATTACTTAGTGTAGTTAATTACACAAGTTGTGCATGTGACCCATATAATTAACTAAAGAGATGTGTGTCACATGTCAACATCTTCATCAACCTATATACATTATAATACCATATATCTCTAGGTACATAATGTAAATTAAAATACAAAATAATAATAATTTCATGTACAATGATTGCAATTTGTAAGAAAATCATGGAAGAAGAAAAATAAACTACAATCAATATAAATGATATCCTTTTCACATATAGGACACAAAACAAGATATTAAGAAGTAGCATCAAGTAGGCTCATTAATTAGAGTGCCTTACAATAAAATACTTCAAATGGGAATGTGAATTTCTTGCACAACCCATCAAACTAAATTTTGATGGGGATATATAAAAATATCTAAACATATAGGACAATCAGTCTTAACATGCCTTTGTTTAAAAGGGGGTTTCAATAATCCCTCAAATTATTGAATCTTGATCGATTTCCTCCTAGTAAACTTCATTGGTAATATTATATAGTGAAGAATTAAGAGTTAGACATTTAAAATAAAGTTTTAGACCATGATCTTCATAACAAAATCCAAACTTTATAAAAAAATTGCTAACATAAGACTAATTCTTTAAAAAAATTGTGATTTTTAATGAAAAGACAATATATTAAAAAAATGCATTAAATCATACATTTGAATCCTCAAAGAAGTGGGCAACATAGGATCACACCCAAAAGATAAATTGACTTGAACAAAAACAAAAAACAAACTTGAGGCTCAAAAAGGAGAAAAAACATAGAATGATAGTTTATGCTTTATAAGGGAAACAACTTTCAACTCACTAAATAATTAAAAATAAATAAACATTAAGCTACAAGAACAAAACTAGTATTAGGAAGGGACTAATGTTCATCAAGGTATCCCACTTGCCACCTAGCAAGTGTTTTCCATTGTCCATAAGTTCCCATCAATCACTAGCAATTGTTTCATCCTCAAGAAGCTCGTGCATTTGATTTCAACACAAATCTAGGTAGAAAGATAGCTAGCTAAATTCAAGGGAAATTCCCTAGTGAGGTCCTTGAATAGTGAGAGGGCATGTATAAGTGATGAGAAGGTGTAAATCACTACTTTTATTTTCAAAAGGATGAGGAAGAAGAGGGGAGGGATCCACACATATTGATGTCTTCTTGGTGACAATGTAGGTAAAGTGGTGGCTCTTTGATGACTTTCCCAACAATGGTGTGAGGAATCCAAGAAAATGTATCATTTGCTTTAATTAAGAGATCTAGTATAGATGGTGAAACTGGTACCTTGACCACTATGCATAGGGCATTCCCCCAATGGTCCAATAGAGTATGGAGATGTTGGAGCTTGAACACAACCTTGTTAGATTGAACTTGGATTTGCATGAGCATATTAGAAAGTTGAATTTAGCAAAAATAAATATTCATAGGAGAATGTAAAAAAAATAAGCAAAAATATATATTTTCAAATGCATAAAAAAAATCCAACTTGAAAGCATGCCATAGTTGGTAAAACTCAATAAGGAATTTGGCCACATCTATGAGAATGCCATTGTTCCAAGTGAATATTTTAGGCCTTAAAGATTAAAAAACATGCTTCTAGGGAATTACCACAATATTAGAAAATGTGAAGAAGACATTCAAGATTCCTACAAAAAATACATCTCAGGTGGGAAATGCCAAGACATATCAAATGTGTATCAATCACCAAGCCCTAATATAGCAGACACTAGAAAAATTGGGCAATTTTAGGCTCTGCAATAGCCTTCCAAATTGTTTGAAATAGTTTGGCCTAGATGAAATTGGGGGATTGAAGATACCATCTAGCATTCAAATTTTCGATCATGGGAAAGTCAGGCAAGAGTCACCTACAACATTATTTTGGAGTGTAACTACAAAAGGGTATATTGACATCATTTCCAATCCTTTCACCAAGGCCTAAGAGATCACACCAAAAAAAATATGCATATGTTGAGAAGGCCCCACACCAATTGTAGCTTGGTAGTTTGGATAATCAACCTAGCATAAATTGAACTTCACTTTAACTTGAGGCCAAGAAAGATAGATGAAGTTAGCCTTGGAATAGATTTCTTGGAGAGTATTGATTCCCTTTTGAAAAGCTTCAAGAAATGAATCCAAGAAGTGTGAGTGGCTTATCATGAAACAAAATGGTGGGTGACCATCATATGGAATTTTGATTGATGGTTAAGCCATTGTGAAATTCAGTTCCATTTTAGAGAAGTCACAACTTGATAGACTCCCAATCTTTCCATATGTTTTTTGGGAAAAAAGGTGTTGATGATTTTAATAAAAATTGGAGCAATGGAAAGGTAATGCAATTCAAGTCCATTCTAGGTAGAACACCTATATGGTGAATAGAGGCAATGCAATTTTTTAGTAGAATTTTATAGGCATCATTGTCATTGTAGGCTTTGGCAATCCATTTAGAAAAAAGAGAAATACCCTATAGATATTAACATCAATAAGACCTAGCCCTCTAGAATCTCTTAGAAAATATCATATATTCCAAGCTACGTGGTAAAATTCATTGTTATGATATAAACTAGACTAGAGGAAATCCTACATGAACTTATCTAGCTTGGGGTGTGATGCCTTGGAGAGCACCCAACAAGAGTAGTGGTAGACATGTGTCAAAAACTAACACTTTAGAATAATCTAGAATTTACCAGGTAGTGAAAACATCTTGGTAATCTAATAAACAATATTTTTCTTAATTTTGTCAATGGAACGTTGCCAAAGTTTGCATTGGCAAGCTTGAAAGGGAAAGGAGATTCACAAAAACTAAAAAAAAAATGCACGATCAATGGATTTTTCCATCTAAAAATATAAAGCTATGACAGGGGTTGGGAATAATATTGCTTATAATACATCTTTTTCCATGAGATGTCAAAGCTAGAGGCTAGGTATAAAAATTCAAGACATTTAAAGGCTTAGAAAATGGTGTCCCCTTCAATAAGAATCAATAATGAATCATTCATGAAGTTTTCATTCACTAATTTTTGGGAGGTAGTTCTAGGTAGGAAAATTCTTTTCACCCATTGATGCAAAATAATATTTGCAAGGAAATAACCAAATCCTTTAGTAGCAAGCACATAGAGTCGAGATACAAGAGAGTAACCCTACCTTATAGAATGGAAAAGGAAAAAAGGCTCATATTGAGCAACATTAATGGATAAGAAAGCATAAGCAACAACATAGAGCATTTGAATCAAATAAATGATGTGGGACCAAGACCCACAGCTCTAAACATGACAAAAAAAAATGTCATCTAATCTTGTAATAAGCCTTTTCAAAGTCAATTATGATGAAAAGTTCAAATTGATAGTTGATTGGACATATGTGCCCATTACTTACCCTTCAAGACAACTACACAAATGTCAAAAATGTATTTTACTTGAATATATGACTAATTTTTTAACAATGATTTTGTAGGAGCCATTCAAAACGATGATGGGCTTCCAATGCATATCAATCTGAATC
Source organism: Sequoia sempervirens (assembly GCA_007258455.2). Lineage (NCBI taxonomy): Eukaryota > Viridiplantae > Streptophyta > Pinopsida > Cupressales > Cupressaceae > Sequoia > Sequoia sempervirens. The sequence goes on along the minus strand of VDFB02270651.1, from coordinate 382,384,276 downwards.
ACCAATGTTATGTCTGAACTTGATGATTTCTTGGTTAATCATAGGGCCTAGATAATTAGTATGAAATCATTCAAGGTAAACTTGAAACAAATTATGAACATCATCCCAAAGGATATTCCATGGAATATTGTCCAAAGAAGGAAGCGTGGTCATCCTAAACATGCTTGTGCCTCCCACACTCAAGTTTTGGGTGCTCAAAGCATCATGAAGGGTCTAGGGGTGGTGTAGTAGGACATTCGTGTTTGTTTTGGTGACAAATTGGATTCAAAAGTATGTGTTGTTGGCTACATTTGGTGTGTGATAGCCTGGTTGTTCTTTCACAGTAGCCTACTTTTTTTGGCTACTATTTTTTGTTCTCCAGTTGCATGTTGGATGTCTCATCTTGTAAAGGGTTTTGAGGCCTCTTCAAAACTTGTTTTCCCCTAATAAAAAGAACCATCCCAAAGGATTTTGTAAAATTCACAATGAAACCATCACAACCAAGTGCTTTGTTCTTAGGTGTTCCAAATGTAGCTCCCCTTGAAAAGTAATTATCACTAGCACAACCTACTATGTGGAGAGCCTACATAGGATTATTTCCAAATAGGGCTTAATGGCCTTTTCATTTTCTAGGGATAGGGCTTGAGCCTAAAAAAAATTGTGTAATGTTGAACCAAGGCTTGGAGGATGCCAATAGGAACTAACCATCTTCTTTGATGCACTTGATTTTTTTAGACGAATTTTTGTGTTGTATGGCTTGAATTTTATTTTTTTTAAATGATAACCATCTTTTAATTAGTGAAGTTTGGCTTTAACTTGGGCTCCATTAACCATGCAATGTAAGTGTCTACCACTTGCAACATGTGGTGCTATTTAGACACTTGAATTTACAAGGGTATGTCGAAAAGTGTTGCTTCAAGTTGAGTAATGCTACATATAAGCTCCAATGACAACCATATAATATTTGTGACATATTTGATAGTGATCAACCAAACATTCTCAAATAATAGGCAACATGGGTGATGATTATAATGTCCCTTCCTTAGGCAGCTCAAACTAGTCGAGGTTGGCCTACTATTAGGGTTTTTCGTAGGTCAACAGTATGGTTAGGGGACCCAACCGAGGGATGCAGAACCTAGCTGAGAGCTTTACGAGCCTTTCAATTTAGAGTTCAATTATTGAATCCAGTGATAAATTGAAAATATTAAAGTTTTCTTTAATGGAATAGTAAAAGTGAATAGTAACAGAGAATTATAAAGTGAATAGTGAAAAGTGCCCCCATCTTAGTGAAACAAAGTTGTTTTTAAAAAGTGGCCCTTTCTTTTGATGAGGAAAAGACCCTTGAGGAGGAATATTTTATTATCTTTTATAAAAAAGGCTCATGGGAGGTTATAAAGTGAATTTTGGGCTTCTATTTTGGCATTCATTTGTCATTTTTCATATCAACACTTGCAGGTTTGAGCTCTGGAGAAGGGTTTCAGTCTTTTGGGAACGAAAACTCCCAAGGGCTATCATGAATTGGACGAGAACCCAGTTCACCTTTGAGGAAGACCTACCTTGGGTCTTTGTTTGGGCTTCATTGGAGGAGTTTCAAGTGTTTAATTTTTAGGCTTGAGTTTGCAGCAATGTTATATCAACATATTTCTTCAGATCAGGTGCAACCATTGATAGATCGAGTCTCAACCAGGCCAATACTATCACATGTTTGCATTCTGCTTGTTGGCTGTACAATTTTTGGCCAAGTGCACCTATGGTTTGTGGCACAATCATCATTGCAAATTTATCCCAGCCGTTTGACAAGTTTACATTGAGGATTTGACATCTTCCATACCAGTCATACCATTTCTAGTTGGTGCACCATCATTTGGAAGGGGTTTCATGGGCATTTGAAGTTGATTTTGGCAACCAATTTCATATCAACACTTCCATAACAACGATCAGACTTGTAGTTGCATATTTCACATTCTATTTCAGTCTTCTACCATTGTTATCATGCTCAAATCAGCCTTCATACATTGTATTTTCATGTTGGCATAGAATAGGTATGTTATTGGCGTATTGGGTATTCAAATCTTTCATTTATATTGGGTTTAATAGAGTTGTTACAGTCTGATAATTTTCATATCAGACATAAATGTCATTTTAATCAGACCTTATATGTTTAATTTAATGACATAAATGGAAGTGGGTTTATCAATTTATGTTGTGTAATCATTTATATATCAGTTCTATGCATTTCCTTTATGTTATTGGAATTGAAAAAACTCAACCAAACATCAAAAACAATCAAACAAAACTCAAAAAATTAGAACATCAGTCAGAAATTAGAATTCATGAGTTTTCACAACTGTTTGACGAAATGTCAACACTTTGAAAAATGGATTTTTGGGGTTAGATTTAGTAGGGATATCTCACTGGTATCAGAGCCATATTCCTGCTAGCTTGTTGGGTAGTGATTGCATTCAATTGGTGTGAAATCAGTTGTGCACAAGTCAGTTTGGATTTGGGTTTCAGTGGTTTTCAGTTGGGACAGCGAAAAAGGTTGTCATGGCAAAGTTGTTTGGCAATAAATAGGCATGGAAAGAAATTGAGAAAACACAATACAAGACCATACGAAAATTGCAATGTTTAAATGATTCACTTTCAAGGTTGGGACTCTCTAAAGGATCAACCTCACTTTCTACTAGCAAAAGCCCAACACCACAAAAAAAAGAAGCGGTGGTGATTAGCGTATTTGAGGAGTATAGCATTCTTCCTCAACGTGTTAAGGAGAATTTTCCTTTCAAGAACTACATGGACATGCACCCAAATCTTTGCCACAAGACTAAGCATGAAAGGAAGGAATATCACACTATAGCTTATGAATTGTTTAGAGAATATTCACACATGGTTGATACAACTCTTCATGAGAATGATTGGGTGTCTTCAAGTTCCAATGAGGTATGCAAAAATTTATATGATGAATTAGATAAACATGCTGATTTGAATCAAGAAGGAATTAAGACAACCTTGGGTAATGATTTTTCTACATCATCCTTGCAAGAGGTTTCACAAGAGGCTCCTACATTAGAGACTAGCATAGTTCATGTCAGTGCTTTGGATAGCAATGGCATGGACTCTTTGGGTGATCATAAATAATCTTATAGTATGATAGTTGATTCCAATAATGTCACATCACCTACACATAAAGAAAAATCAAAAGATAGCAAAGAAACGTCAACAGGGGAAGCAAGGAGCAGCAGTATAGAGATTGGGTCTATTTCAATTGATCTTCATCCAGTTGATCCTACATAAGGTAGAGAGGGAGAAACATGGGAGCCTACATGACAAAGTTGCACGAGTATCCTAGTAGGAAACATGGAGGTTATGCTTGGGGACTCTTTTGATAGTCCTAAGAGTGGTCTTACCTCTCTGCATGAGGATAGTGAATCATCATCCATTGAGACCACTTTTTGGAGTGATGATGAGGAGTTTGTGATGGGAACTAATGTTGCCTTAGTTTCGGATCAGCAAGAAGACACTTTAGAAGAATTTTTTGATGAGAATCAAGCTCTCCATTGGCAGCCCACTACTTCAACTAATGAATTTACCTTTGTCCCTAAGCATGATTTGGAGAACCAACTTAAGGTTGGTGAAGATAAGATTGTTGCAGCGCTGTCCCATTTTGATCATTCCCATAAGTTGGTGGAAAATTATCTATGGAAGGTCCAACTTGAGGGGAGACATAGTGGCGTTGAAGAGGCTTCATCCATTTCCGATTTGCAAGTGTTTAAGACAGCCATGGAGTGTATGAAAAATAATTATTTAGCCCTTCTTTCTGATAAAGATCACCTACTTGATTTGGGTATCATATATTCAGATGCATTGAGGAGGAAAGAGGAATAGGTTGATCAACTCACTACGGAGCTAGCAAAGACTAGAAAATATTTGGAAGACCTTCAAGTGACTCCCCTTATGGCGGAAAATCAGATTGAGGAGTTGAGCATGGAGTTGAGTTTGGCTCATGCTTCACCAAATAAATTAGAAAATCAATCTTCTATTGTAGCCTCTTTGGATGGGCAAGAATCTTGTGTTGTGCATGAGATTGAGGGACAAGGAAATGAGGAAAAAGAAGAGCTACATGATGAGGTTCAGGAAGGCAATGATGCATGTTCACATTGTGATGTTGATGGTAGCCATGTGCATGATTTAAAATCAGTTTTAGTAAATGAACATGTTGCAAATTTGGAATTAGATTTAGATGAGGAAGAGTTACTCCTCATTAAGGATCTTGAACTTCATGTTGTAGAGGCAGAAAATCCACACAATGATACCACTTGCAACCGTGTAGTCTGAGCTTTGGTAGAGAACATGCATGAATTGCAACAGGCTACACCTCTTGGCTTATTCCTTGAGGATAAGTATTTAGTAGTGGAGGAGGTGGCAAGAGTCTTACAATGATATGATAAGGTAGATAGATGGATCGAGTACCTCATTGGGATAACTCAGTCTAATGGGACACTAGATGGGCATAAGTATGGAATCTTGGCATCCAACTTACACTTGGTTAGACATGCGCTTGATAGGATGAGATTTGATGCCATGCAGTTGCTTATAGATAGAGGTTATGCTTTCATGCTTGCTAAGCAATTGTATGGTGCACTCGTGAGGGAAGAGGCACAAATATCCACTTTTGTCGATGTTGAGAGGGATGAGGTATCTAGTAGTATTAGTGGATCTACTACCATGGAGGATACCTATGACATGGCTACAAAAGTAGAGTAGGGTGAGACAGTTTCAGTTAGTCATGGGGAGCAGTCAGCTTGTGTTGAAATAGTTTTTACACCCTATGCTTCGAGTTCTGAGGCTCTTGTTTTGGATAGTGTTGATTCTAGACTTCCCTCAGAATCCCTTGGTGCATTTCATAGTGATTTCATTGTGAGATTTGCACATTCCTTTGTATTCAACCCACTTCCGGATGAATTGATGCTTCGTGTGACACATAAGAGTGGGGTGAATATGTGGTATGAGGTGCTCCCTTCAGCAAGGGATGGAGCGATATCTGACAAAACCCCTTTACTGCTTCTCTAGGATGGATGTATTATTGGCACACGAGATAGAGAGGTAGGGTTTGATTAGATGGGATTCAGTGATGAGGGGGATCAACCCTCCATAGTTGCATTGATTAGTGCAATTGGCTTTATGAGTTGGTGTCAAGAGCACTCTTCTTGCAACCTTCGCAGTTGGAGTATTGTGGAGACACCAACATTTGTAGATGAGTTAGGAGATACTCATCTTTTTTGGTAGTTGTTTGGGTCCATAACCCACAGGCCCAATGATCATATGCATCAATGGTGGTAGTTGCGACATAGAGTGATAGGGTCCGTCAGGGATGGAGGATACCATTGTTTCTGGTTAGTGCAGAGAATTGATCTTAGTGCATTCTACCAAAACATTTAGGATCCTGGCAACTCGTTAGATTGTGACTTGGTTATTGTCTCTGATGGAGGCAATAGTATTACTCCATCATGGGGCAGTGATTCAGGTAGATGGAGTTGTAGCCTATCAGGGTTCATTTGGGTCCCCGACATCAATTTGAATGCACTACTCCATCAGGACCATAGTGCGTTGCTTTACTTTTTCCTACATGATATTGATTGTATTAGCATGGGGCAATTAGAGATTTGGTGTAGGTGGCCTATCATGCATCACAAAGTGATGGAGAGTGGTGTAACTAGTATGCCTAGTTACAATTCTTGTATTGATAACCCATTGTTTGAGATGGGTGATGATAGGACTTATGACAATCCACTTTTTGGCATGGGCAGTGATTTCTAGTTTGATGTTGGTGAGACTGCACTCACTGGACATTCAAAGACTTCTTGGTGTATGAATGTTGTTGGACATGGAGGCTACAGGCTACAGAGATTTGGGAGTTAGTTGACATCTTCTTTTGAGGGGCATACTCCCATTGCCAGACATGATGTTATTCCTTTGGTAGAGTGTGTAGGGGACTTTGTTGGTCTGTCAGCGAGTAGTAATATGCCTTTTGGGGTAGCAGGTAGTTGGGTCAAGATCGCTTCTCAGCGTGATCCACTATGGGTGCATGGTGTTTGCATGGATTCCACGAGGTTGCTTCACAGGTTATGGTACACAGATGTTACTATTAGAGTGGAGTAGCAGTGTGTTCAGTGTTGGCTTGAGGGTTACCCATGTAACTACGTTTCAAGATAGCAGAAGGCTTGGGTGCGATGGTTGTATTTGGGTGAGTATTGTTGTAATACTACGCATCACATGTTGATTGGTATGACTCCCTTTCGAGCATTGTACGGTTATGATACCTTATCTTTTGTGGACAAGGCGTTAGGTGATAGCTGAGTTATTAGGGAGTATTTGGTACGATAGAAGGACTTGTCATTGGAGGATGCCACATGGGAAGGAGAGATGATACTTCAGCATCCAGCTTTGCAGTTGCTTGGGGGCAAGCAATCATGAGAAGGGAGGATTGTAATGTCCATTCCTTAGGCAGCTCAGACTAGTCGAGGTTGGCCTACTATTAGGGTTCCCGTAGGTCAATAGTATGGTTAGGGGACCCAATCGAGGGATGTGACGCCTAGCCGGGAGCTCTACGAGCCTTTCAGTTTGGAGTTCGGTTATTGAATCTAGGGATAAATTGAAAATATTAAAGTTTTCTTTAATGGAATAGTAAAAGTGAATAGTAACAAAGAATTATAAAGTGAATAGTAAAAAGTGCCCCCATCCTAGTGAAACAAAGTTGTTTTTAAAAACTGGCCCTTTCTTTTGATGAGGAAAAGACCCTTGAGGAGGAATATTTTATTATCTTTTTATAAAAAAATCCATGGGAGGTTATAAAGTGAATTTTGGGCTTCTATTTTGGCATTCATTTGTCATTTTTCATATTAGCACTTGCAGGTTTGAACTCTGGAGAAGGGTTTTAGCTTGGTTTCAGTCTTTTGGGAACGAAAACTTCCAAGGGATATCGTGAATTGGACAAGAACCCAGTTCACCTTTGAGGAGGACCTACTTTGGATCTTCGTTTGGGCTTCATTGGAGGAGTTTCAGGTGTTTAATTTTCAAGCCTGAGTTTGCAGTAGTGTTATATCAACATATTTCTTCAGATCAAGTGCAACCATTGATAGATTGAGTCTCAACCAGGCCAATACTATCACATGTTTGCATTCTACTTGTTGGTTGTACAATTTTTGGCCAAATGCACCTAGGGTTTGTGGCACAATCATCATTGTAGATTTATTCCAGCCATTTGATAAGTTTACATTGAGGATTTGACATCTTCCATACCAGTCGTACCATTTCTAGTTGGTGCATCATCATTTGGAAGGGGTTTCGTGGGCATTTGAAGTTGATTTTGGCAACCAATTTCATATCAACACTTCCATAACAATGATTAGACCTATAGCTGCATATTTCACATTCTATTTTAGTCTTCTACCATTGTTATCATGCTCATATCAGCCTTCATACATTGTATTTTCATGCTGGCATAGAACGAGCATGTTATTGGCATATTGGGTATTCAAATCTTTCATTTGTATTGGGTTTAATAGAGCTGTTACAGTCTGATAATTTTCATATCAGACATAACTGTCATTCTAATCAGACCTTATATATTTAATTTAATGGCATAAATGGAAGTGGGTTTATCAATTTATGTTGTGTAGTCATTTATATATCAGTTCTATGCATTTCCTTTATGTTATTGGAATTGAAAACACTCAACCAAACATCAAAAGAAATCAAACAAAACTCAAAAAATTAGAACAATAGTCAAAAAATCAAAATTCATGAGTTTGCACAACAATTGTTTGACGAAATGTCAACACTCTAAAAAATGAGTTTTTGGGGTTAGATTTATTAGGGATATCTCATACATCAAACCACTAAACAATCCAGCATGTTGGGTAATGATTGCATTCAATTGGTGTGAAATCAGTTGTGCACAAGTCAATTTGGATTTGGTTTTCAATGGTCTTCAGTTGGGACAGCAAAAAAGGTCATCATGGCAAAGTTGTTTGGCAATAAACAAGCATGGAAATAAATAGAGCAAACACAATACAAGACCATACGAAAATTGCAACGTTTAAATGATTCACTTTCAAGGTTGGGACTCTCTAAAGGATCAACCTCACTTTCTACAAGCAAAAGCCCAACACCACAAAACAAAAAAGCGGTGGTGATTAACATATTTGAGGAGTATAGCATTCTTCCTCAACGTGTTAAGGAGAATTTTCCTTTCAAGAACTATATGGACATGCACCTGAATCTTTGCCACAAGACTGAGTATGCAAGGAAGGAATATCACAGTATAGCTTATGAATTGTTTAGAGAATCTTCACACATGGTTGATACAACTCTTAATGAAAATGATTGGGTGTCTTCAAGTTCCAATGAGGTATGCAAAAATTTATATGATGAATTAGATAGACATGCTGATTTGAATCAAGAAGGCATTAGGGCAGCCTTGGGTAATGATTTGTCTACATCATCCTGCAAGGGGTTTCACAAGAGGCTCCTACATTAGAGGCTAGCATAGTTCATGTCAGTGCTTTGGATAGCAATGGCATGGACTATTTGGGTGATCATAAAGCATCTTCTAGTGTGATAGTTGATTCCAATAATGTCACATCACCTACACATGAAGAAAAGTCAAAAGATAGCGAAGAAATGTCAACATGGGAAGCAAGGAGCAGCAATATAGAGATTGGGTCTATTTCAGTTGATCTTCATCCAGTTGATCCTACAAAAGGTAGAGAGGGAAAAACAGGGGAGCCTACAAGACAAGGTTACACGAGTATCCTAGTAAGCAACATGGAGGTTATGCTTGGGGACTCTTTTGATAGTCCTAAGACCGGTCTTACCTCTCTGCATGAGGATAGCGAATCATCATCCATTGAAACCACTTTTTGGAGTGATGATGAGGAATTTGTGATGGGAACTAATGCTGCCTTAGTTCCGGACCAGCAAGAAGACATTTCGGAAGAATTTTTTGATGAGAGTCAAGCTCTCCATTGGCAGCCCACTACTTCAACTAATGAATTTACCTTTGCCCCTAAGCATGATTTGGAGAACCAACTTAAGGTTGGTGAAGATAAGATTGTTGCAGCGCTGTCCCATTTTGATCATTCCCATAAGTTGGTGGGAAATTACCTATGGAAGGTCCAACTTGAGGGGAAACATAGTGGCGTTGAAGAGGCTTCATCTATTTCTGATTTGCAAGTGTTTAAGACAGACATGGAGTGTATGAAAAATAATTATTTAGCCCTTCTTTCCGATAGAGATCACCTACTTGATTTGGGTGTCATATATTCAGATGCATTGAGGAGGAAAGAGGAAGAGGTTGACCAACTCACTAAGGAGCTAGTGAAGACTAGAAAATCTTTGGAAGACTCTCAAGTGACTCCCCTTATGGCGGAAAATCAGATTGAGGAGTTGAGCGTGGAGTTGAGTTTGGCTCATGCTTCACCAAAGAAATCAGAAAATCAGTCTTCTATTGCAGCCTCTTTGGATGGGCAAGAATCTTGTGTTGTGCATGAGATTGAGGGACAAGGAAATGAGGAAAAAGAACTACATGATGAGGTTCAGAAGGGCAATGATGCATGCTCACATTGTGATGTTGATGGCAGCCATGTGCATGATTTGAAATCAATTTTAGTAAATGAACATGTTGCTGATTTGGAATCAGATTTAGACGAGGAAGAGTTACTCCTCATTTAAGGGCCTTGAACTTCATGTTGTAGAGGCAGAAAATCCACACAGTGATGCCACTTGTAGTCGTGTAGTCCGAGCTTTGGTAGAGAACATGCATGAATTGCAGCAGGCTACACCTCTTGGCTTATTCCTTTAGGATAAGTATTCAGCAGTGGAGGAGGTGGCACGAGTCTTAGGCCGATATGATAAGGTAGATAGATGGATCAAGTACCTCATTGGGATAACTCAATCTAATGGGGCACTAGATGGGTATATGTATGGAATCTCGGCATCCAACTTACACCTAGTTAGATTTGCGCTTGACAGGATGAGATCTAATGCCATGTAGTTGCGTACAGATAGAGGTTATGCTTTCATGCTTG
>VDFB02270651.1:382313924-382374109 GCA_007258455.2 Sequoia sempervirens | reverse complement strand
GGATTTTGGCCTTGCTACAACAAAAGGTTCTAGTATAGGCATTCCATTTGTGGGGGATCATCCATATGGAAAGAAACCATTGTTTCCCTTCTTGTTGAAACAATCCTTGTGATACTTGAACTTTCCCCAACTACCCACATTTATATCCCGGTTGGAAGTCGCTTGGCTTTAGCATGTTACCAATTGGGTCATTCCCTTGGGTGATTACTTTTTCGTACAAGGTAGGCCCTCTAAGGATAAAAAAAAAAGTGAATGGGTCTGGCTTTTTGGTCACCCAGTTAACGGGAGAGCATATGCCTACCATTCATCAAGCACGAAAGACATGGTGTTCTTTATCCTTCTAATTAAAGCTAGATGCCTATCTTAACCAAAAGAAATCATTAAATAACACCATCCCCTACGTAAATCATCAGTAGTTTGATAAGATTGTCTTTGACCAGTGTATAAAAGTACTTGCAAGCAGAAAACACCAATTAGTTCTCATATTTTTCAAATTTAAACAGATGCGCTAAAATAGTCACTGTATGCGCTAAAATGTCAATGCGCTAAAATAAAAACTCAATCCATTAAAAGAACAACTCAATGCGCTAAAAGAACAACCCAATGCACTAAAAAAATAACCCAATGCGCTATAACAGATACTTAATGCACTAAAGGAACAACTGAATGCACTAAAATACTCCCTGTATGTGCTAGAATATTTGTTGGATGCATTGAAAGAACTATCGTATGAGTCATAATAGACCTCAGATGTGCTGAAAGATTGGTCAGATGCGTCGAAATAGAAGTCGTATGCGTCGAAAGATTTGTCAGATGCGCTGAAAGAACTCACAATTGTGCTAAAACGTCATGTCCAACCTATTTACAAGAACTTTTCCAAAAAAATGTTAAAAATGGGGTATTTCCCCATAGTGGGCACAATTTTATGTGTGTGTGAAATGTGGGAGAGTTAGTAAATCAACACAAACACCAATGAGATGTATTAAAGTAAAAATTTGGATCAAAGAAACTACTCTAAACTGCAATTAAACAAATCTTTAAAAAAAATTCATTGTCCTCTATTCTCAAGGATTTATTAAACCATATTGGCTCTCAGATTTTGTATGTGCACTATGGTTGTTAAAATGATAACTTGAGAAATGAGATTATTGTTCTAAATGCAAGAAAACTAAGTTCCTACATGAAACTATATGATGAAAGCAATGATAATATGATAATGGAGATATTAAAAAAATGGATAATGATGTTAGAATATACAATGCTAATGCTATGGTATGAAGCTAAGATGATTCTACATATGTTCAAATATTAACTATGAATATGATAAACTAAAATGCAACTATAAAACAAAATGTGATTCTAAAATATAACTATGAAACAAAGCATGATATAAAAATGCAACATAATGAACTCCAAATACTCCAATGCTCCAAAGCTATTCCTACATGATAACTCTACCCAAATGTGGGATGCAAAATACTATGGCAAAGGGTTGTATTTATAGGCTTTTATAAGCATCTTGTGATGTGGCAGCGATCAACAATCTAGATTCAAACAAGAGGGATGAATGGTGGAGATGGAGAGAATCAAGAAGGTGTTCCCTTGACCAAAGACAACATGCCAAATGGATTGGGGAATCAAGTGTGGGAGGAAAATACCATGTGTTCAAAGTTTTTTGAAGAATTGTGTGAGGAATAAGTCATGTATTTGAAATTTTGTTGAAGATAATTCTAATTTAAAAATTAGAATTATTTAATTTCATGTGACCTTGGTGAGGTGGCCTAAAAATTTGTAGACATGTGCTTGAATTCCAAATTTAGGATTAGTGAGAATTAGTTAAATAAAACAAAACTTTAGAAATTTGTTTAATTAGTTAAATTAGAGGTATGCGATTTTAGATTTGAAGAATTAGAAGATATGAACTATATAAATAAATTGAGAATTTATTTATAAGTAGTTGAAATATTAATTAAATAGCTAGTATTTAATTAATTAAATGTCTTGACCGATTTTAGGTGTATACACAAGGTAATTCTCAAACCTCTACTAGTGGGATAAATTCTATGATGGTAGATTCTTACGAGACTAACCTAGGGCACTCTACTCAAGAAGCACAAAGTTCACATTTCCATTCAAAAACAAAAAATAAATCAGAAGGTGTGGATATCCTTTCCTTCTAGAAAAACAAGAGCAATTATAATCTAAGGGTTATAAAAGTACCTTTAACTAATGGGATTCCACCAAGTTCACATCCAACTCCCCTAGACCCTCATGCAGACAATAATCCTCTTCCTCTAAAAGAACCATTTATGTGGAAGAATAGATCCAATAAATTCATACCCTATAGAACCCCAAATTAGAATGAAGAAAAATATATTGTTGTGGATGATTTAAAAAATATGAAAGCAAACATCTCCAATTATGAAATGTTGCAACATTGTCAAACCCAAAAAGAAGCATTGTTATAAGCATTAGGTAACCCTGCTAGAGATTTTGTTGGCCCCACTCAAAAAGATAAAGGACAAGCCCTCAATACTTTTGATGTCATGGCTACTATATTCAAGGTAAAATCAAAATCCCTCCTTTTTTACTCGTAATATGCATGTTTGAAAAAAATGTTCATAATTGTCTAGTAGACTCTACATCATGTATTATCATACCCTACTCTATATTCCAAAAGTTAGGAGTAACCCCTAGACTAGCCAATAGAGTTGTGGTCCAACTAGATAAAATTGATGTCAAAGTCATAGGGGAATTAAAGAATTTCCATATGTAATTAGCTTATGACCCTAGGATTTAGGAATATGTTGATATACATGTAGTAGGCATCCCTGAAATGTATAGGATGCTCCTCAGCTAAGAGTGGACTAAAAATCTAAGAGGGTGCTTCTCAACGAACTTCACCCAACTCTGGTTACCATGGAAGGGTTTGAATAACCAAATAAAGATTAACGTCGAACCTAAGTTAAACCATACAATAATTGCATACAATGCCCCAAATGAGGTGGTATTTACAAAATTAGAATTAGGTGTGTATAAAATAAATGACATTATGATGATGTCATTAAAAAATGAAGAACAACCATAAGTCAATAGTCATGTCAAAGGACTATAGGAATTTGATACCGCAGATCATTTCTTTCAAGATTTTTTGAATAAAATGCATAGTGATATAACTAATCTTGGAAAGTATGCAAATACCTCTATATTATTGTTACCAGGGTGGCCTAGGATCCATGAAATAGGACATTCTAAGTTCACTTGCCTAGTTTTCCAATATGCATGGATAAGAGTCAAAATGATGCACTATCCAAAGTTGGGAGATAGGGACTCAAAAGTGAACACAACAGGAAATGCAAGTTCAGATTCACTAGATCAATTGACCTCAAAGGATGAGCAAGATATTGAAGAATAAAGTCTTGATATTCCCATAAAAAGGCCTCTTATAGAAGAGGGTTTGGTATCCATAGAGAAAAATATGTTAGAAGAGGTCAGATAGGAAATCAAAAAACCAATTATCACTGACCAAAGCAATCCAAAAAAGGGCATCATCCCACCAACATCACTCCCAGAAAAGAGGACAATGTGGAATCTTAGATTTGATGGATCTAATTGCAAATAAGGGAATGGTGTTTGGATTGAATTGGGCATCCCACAAGGAAATTCTTTCCTGAGTGCTTTCAAATTGCAATTCACATGCACCAAAGATGTCATAGAGTATGAAGCTTGATCTTTGATTGGGGGTCTATTATTATCCCACCAAAAGAAGGTCAAGCAATTGTTCATAGAAGGGGATTCATAGATAATTGTAAGGCAAGTAAGGAGCCAATATTCCTATCATGACAAGAGATTAGAGATTAGCGGCTTATCAAAACATAGTATGGGATCTAATTGAATATTTTGAAGCCTTGAACATAAAATAAGTCCCCAGAAGAAAAAATTATATTGCAAATGTCCTCTTAGAATAGGGTAAACTTAAGATAAAAGGCATGAATCAATAAAACTCAAACCTTAAAGGCCCTAAACCAACAATGAAGCACAAATGAACATAGAAACTTAAAATAATGAAGCAATATTACCATAATTTCTATTCCATGGTCGATTCACTTCCATTCCCCTTCTCCATTTTACTTTATGTGCTTGATTTCCCTCAGATTTTGATTACACAGCAATAGGCCTAGTGATAGTGATAGCAAAATATTGAAAATTGTAATTATCTCCTTAAATAGTTTGTACTTGAATTAGCCATAAAATTAATGAAAATGATAGGTCTCTTTTATAGAAAACCAAATTTGAATTGAGGGCTAGGATTAAAAGCCAATATGACATGAAAATAAATGGCCAAGATTGCTTCAGAAGCAATGAAATAGGGTATGGAAAAATTAGGGAAAATATAGGGTTTGGTTAAGAATGGACGGTTGAGATTAAATTATAAATTAATTCAATCATGGGTGGAAATTAATTGAGATGTGAAGGGATAAGAATGTCATGGATAAAGAGGTTAGCACATAAAAAGAGGTTGTTGAAGAAAATTAAAGAATTATAAAATTATTTAATCTAGGAGGGAAAGTGAGTAATTAAATAACTAAAACAATTATTTAATTATAGAAGAGGGGGAAAGTTGACTTTTTAATTAAAACATAATTTAATTCAAAACTTGGGGAAAAGCAAAAATTAGTAAATAATTAAATAAATATAATTTATTTAATTAATCAAAAGGGGGAATCAAAGGAAAGAAATGATTTAATTAAATAATTAAAATTATTTAATTAATAGAAGAATCAAATTATGTAAAACAAGAATAATCAAATAATTAAAATTATTCAATTATGTAAGGCCAAATAGGAATTGACGAGGAAAAATGGTGGTCACATACTTGGGACATTTTTTCAGTGTCTACATTTTTCCCCTCTTTGATACAATGCAGTTTATCATGTTGTGTCAAAGAAATTTAGTTCAAAAATATGCCCCAGTGTGCTAACAAGAAAACAAGGTAGACCTATGCCCCTTTAGAAATTTTTTTCCAATTTTTGAAAATTTTGAAAAATTCTTTCGATAACCAATTTAGACGGTGGACAATGCATTTACAGCAAAAGATTCAAAATTTGAGCCTCTGAGATAGATATACTAGGGTTTAGGAATAGAAATTTTATGGAAAATTTGACCATTTGTGCATTTTTACCCTTAGTGAATAGTGATCTCTAAGAGTGAGTTGTTGCGAAGATGTCATCCATTCCACACTCCTCATACCATGGTTTTACATTTAGGACTTTCAGAAAACCAAAGGGCTCCGAGGACCCAATATGGACACTTTCCCTTTGTCATTTTGTCAGTTTTTTAGTAGTTGTAGGGCTCCAAAAGTGAGCAAATAGATGTGGTGAACCCTATTCACTGCCTCTGTCATTATGTTCACCACATGTGTGGCAATTTTCCACATCTGCATAGCATGACATAAATGTTGGGTTAGGGTTTTGCAATTCCAGTGTGACACAACTGTGAAGGTGTGTCGCATGTGAGTCTTGCACCACACCCATGGTCGAGAATCACACAATTGCAAATGTGAGTCGCATGTGAGGGATTATATGATGCATATGTATTTATGCAACATAATTGATGGGGAATTTAGTGTAAATAACTTATGCGATGCATATGCTTGGGCATGTGACAAAATTGTGTGCTTAAGTCGCATATGCAAAA
The DNA here is from genome assembly GCA_007258455.2 of Sequoia sempervirens. Taxonomy (NCBI): domain Eukaryota; kingdom Viridiplantae; phylum Streptophyta; class Pinopsida; order Cupressales; family Cupressaceae; genus Sequoia; species Sequoia sempervirens. The sequence continues at coordinate 382,368,412 of VDFB02270651.1, read as the reverse complement.
TGTGTGTTGCATTTTTCAGATGAACCACATATGTTTTAGCAATGTGACATTTTTCTCATTAAATTTTGCCCCAATTTTGGATAAAATATTTTGCAATCAAGGTCAAACAAATTTTATTAGGGTTTTCAATTAACATGATGCTCTTGCTTGTGATCATAGGTGAGATATGACCCAATTATACCCAGGAGAGACAGTTGTCAAAATTCAGATTATGGGAGAAACTGAGTGATGGGGAGAGGGATCAACTCCTTTCTTTGGGATTGTACTATGTAACCTTCATGTCCACTATTAGGGCTAACAAGGAAACTATTGACAGCACTAGTCAAGAGATGGCATTCGGAGACAAGCTCCTTCCATTTACCCATAGGATAGGCGGCAGTGACTTTCGAGGATGTTTATCAGATATTGAGACTATCGATCTGCAAAGCACGTGTGTCTTATGATCCTGAGCATGGATTTTGGGCCATTGAGGGGACTTATGAGCATGACAACATTACAAATCTCGGCATCAAGGAGTACAAGGTCTGATGAGAGGTCCTTGTTGAGAGATATCATTGATTTGATGGATTCAAAGAGATTCCATATTCTCTGCACCTCTCGAAAATTTGTCTAAGATGGCTGAAATGATCATCAGCATTACATGAGAAAAATTAATATCATCCAGGTAAACAAGAACAAATTTATTTATCAAACCTTGGAGAGCCATATCCATCACTCTTTGAAAGGTGGCTCCTACATTTGACAATCCAAACGGCATTTTTTTGTAAGCCATAGTACCCCACTTGGTGGTAAAGGCTATCTTATACTGATCTTCTTCCTTAACCAAGATTTGGTTATAACCTAAATACCCATCCAACAATGAAAACCTTTCTGATCCTCAAACAACCTGCAATATTTGTTCCATTGAAGGCAGCGGATAGTGATCTTTGAGCGAAGCTCTATTTAGATCACAAAAATCAACGCACAGCCTTATCTCTCCGCTCTTCTTTCTGACTGGCACCAAATTTGACACCCAAGAAGTGTGCTTGATTGGAAATATTATGCTACCTTTGATCATCTTATTTAATTATGTTTTCATCAGGTGTTCTAACTTCGAGTTCAAAGGCCTCTGCTTCTATCTTACCGATTTTGCATTGGGTTTGAGCTCAATTGTATGTTGAGCTAACTCAGGGTTGAAACCCTTCAAATCTCCATACTTCCAAGCGAATATGTTGTTGAATTCTTGGAAAAGCAAGATAAAGGCTTGTTGTTCTGACTTTGTGTAGACTTTACCAAGCTTAAGTAGCTTGTCCTTGAATATTTCTATTGATTCATAATGTTCCTGCTTCACTGTAATACCTAATTTATCTCTTCTAACCTAATCATTAGTGTTGAAGATGGATTCAAGGGTCACCAAACCCTTTGGCAACTTGTTGGACTTGAGTTGCACAATTTGATCACCATATTGTTGATCAAATTTTTTCTAATTTTCAGCAGAAAACTCTGCTTCTTCCATCAGAAAATGAACTATTTGTTCATCACTATCAAAAATCCTCCAACTTACATTATCATTAAGTACTAAAAGTCTAACAACTACCTTCACGTACTGTTGTACCTCCACATTGTGAATTTCAGTCAAAATGTCAAACTATGACCCTAGAGCAACAAGTTTATCATCTTGCTTATTCTGAAGTCTGGGCACTGATTACAGATTAAATGCATCAAACTCCTCAATTAAATCCCAAACACGATGTTTGTACAATTTCAGCATATCATTCTTTTTTAAATTCAAATTTCTGACTTGATTTGCTATTAATTATGAATCGACAAACACCTGCAAGCACTTAATCTTCCTTTTTTTGGCCCATTCTAAGCCATGTATTAATGCTTCATATTCAACAACATTATTAGAACAGCCAAAAGAAAATCTAAAAGTTGAATAATACCTGTTTCCTTCAAGTGAAATCAGAACAACTCCTCCACCAGCACCAATTTTACTCCTAGAACCATTGAAATATAGCTTCCAAAGTTGATCAATCTGTTGTACTTGCTATTTTTCTTTCTTGACCAGATTTGGAATAATGGCATCAGGTTCTCGAACCATATAAATGCCCAAACCTACTTTGTCTATGAGATTGAATAGATCAACCTCATGATTCTTGGCTGCCCACTCATCTAGATTTATGTCAAGTATGCCTTCTATAGGTACAGTGGGGTTGAAGGTCATGGATTGATCCTCCTAATCATGGAAAGCTAGGTTTGCATTCATGGGGTTCGAAACATACGGTTCAATATGGTCTTTAGCTAATGATTCTGATTTAATCGTGACTCTAGTACCATACCTGGTCCTAAAAAACATATGCGACCAGTCTGATGACAAATAACCACCTAATTTTGTAGTGAAATCTCTAGATAGGAAAATAGAAATATAAGGTGGAAGATCAATGATGTATATGTCCTGTGAAATTTGAAAGTTGGGATAGGCATGCAATGTAAGAGGCAAATTTTTAATAAATCCTACATACTTAACAGTCGTGCCATCCAACTGAACTACCCCTTTTGTCAATGGTTCATACTCAAGTCCTAACTTGTCTACCAACTATTTAGGCATGATTGAGCTGCTTGCTCCACTATCGATCATGTAGTTATGCACTATGTTTTCACCAATTATTAAACTGACATAAAAAGGGGGTGGTTTTACGTCTTTAGCTGGCTAGCCCTGCTTTTAGTTTGAATTTTTTGCAACAACTCTTGGTTGTTCTACACTTGCTTCGTCAGAAATTGATATCTTAGCCAAAACCTCCTACAAACTTTCTTTTGCCCAGGCAAGCATAATGCATCTATCATGGTAATGCCAACAATTTTCTTTTTCATATTTTCAACAATATTGAAAGAAGCACCAACCTTTGACTATACTTTTTGAACAACAGCGTCTGTTTGAGCTGCTTGAGGCTGGAACTAAACTTTAGGCTGCTCCTTTGATGGTCCAGCTTGTTGTCTTGGTAAAATATGAATATTCTGAGCTGTTGAAGGCTGAACCTGCCCCTATTGGGTTGTAAAATCTTGATTTTTTTATTGAACAACAGGCTATTTATCTTTTTCTGCCTGTTGTTTGTCAAGAACAGCTTGTTGTCTCAGATCAAATGCTCTTTTCTTGGCCCTCGTATTTTCTGCAATAGAAGTGGCTGACTGATTTTGACTTTGCACGTAATTAACTCTGCAAAATTCACTTCTTTGCCAGTTCATCATGGCAACATCAAGATCACTCTGTTGCGTTTGTACAACCTACTGATTATTATCCTCCTTAGTTGTCTATTCAGAAGCAGCATAATTATTTTGCGCCATGAGTGCTTGATTAATCACCCCATTCATGCAAGTAGCCTAATTATGAGGCTGATTGCAGGGATAACACCAAACATAATCCTGCGCTAAGTTGTTATGTATTGGCATCAGCTCTTTTGAAGAGCTAGCAGTAGCTGGGTTAAATGGTTGATTAGGCCTAAAGTTGAAATTCTTCTTTTGTCCCTAGTAATCAGCTTGATAAGTAGGCCTATTTGCTTGAAAAGATGATTGATTAGGCCTAAAATTTTGACCTTGCTAGTTTTTGAGACTTACCAAGTTGTTACTCACAGTTTGTAGTAACTTGGTCATTTGTTATTGGTCATTTATTAGCTGTTGTTGGGTATCTTTAAGACCTTGCAAATCGGAATTCACTAGAACAACATTATTTTGCACTACTGTTTGGAATTCTAAGGCTGGAATAGTAGGTATACTGGCTATTGGAGGTACTTGAATGGGCATATATGGCTGTACTTTTGGGAAAATTGGCATAGGGGGACTTGGGGAAATTTTACCAGCTTGTATGAGGCTATTTTCAGCTCTAATAGCAATGTCATATGATGCCGGTAATGTTAACCCAACCATAGACTATATCATTAATGCAATATCACTATGCAATGATCTAAGGTAGTACAAAAAAGCGTGGTCAGGAGTTGGCCTTACCATTACTGGAATTCGATCCCATGTCCTTTGAAATCTGAAATTGAAGTCCATCATTTGTTCTTGTGGCACTCTCTTTATAGTCATCATTTGTTCAACTAGAGATAAATGATCGGACTTATCTAAAAATTGCTTTGTTAGCTTGTCTCCTAGATCATCCCATGTCGGGGTGATATTGACTGGTAAGCGATGGAACCACTGAAGAACTTTCCCCTTGAATGATGTTGCTAACAATCTCAAAGCTACATTCTCCTAGATCACATGGTGAACTCCTCATAGCGAGGCTACGCCTCTAATATGCTCAATGGGTGTAGTTTGATCCTCACCAGTAAAGAAAGGAAGACTTTTCAGTGCTGCTACTGGTATGTCATCATGTTGAGCCAGATCTAATGGGTTGCCCCCATTAAATAGAACAAAAGCATGCACTCTAGCCATCGGAGCTGCTACTGCACTAAAATTTGCAACTTGTATAATTGGTACAAGCTAAACTGGTAATCTGTAACTTGGTGAAGCTGAGAAAGAACTTGGTTGCCTTGTTAACGATCTGCCTCTTCTTCTCGATGTGTAGACTATTGGTTCTGCTCTTTGAATCAGAGAAACAAATTGCTTTCTTGAAGGCTTACCAGGAGTTTTCTTGGTTGTCCTTCATATTCTCTTTGGCGAAGACGGCTGCAAATACTCAAATGAAGAAGAACTTTGTGTTTGAATTTTTCTCATAAGCTGTTTGCACTTGATCTGCTAGAAACTGAGAAACGGAGTCGCCAGGTATATAAAAACAATCCTCTGAAAGGCTGGAATAAACTGCTATATATATACCAAACAACAGCTTGAACTGTAAAAATCTTGCTCTGAACAGTGATTTAGAGTCCCACCGAGCATACCAAAAACTGTTGTCAATTAGATTGCACCCGAATGCTTGAATAGTTAAATCCAGCAATCTGTTGAAACATGGAATGATTCTTAGGCCTGTGGGTTGCCTAATTTTAAGAATCAATCTCGAGAGAGGGCTAGTTCCCTAATGAAAACCTCCTAAAAAACTAACTGACTTGGCTAGGAAAGAGATAGAAAGCTTGCTTGAATTGAAATCCTAAAGCTACGATAGGTGATTGCACCTAACTGATAATGACTTGCAACTATGACTCACAATAAACTTCTCAAAACTCTAATCTGCAGAACCTGATTTAATAATTTAATCACTTGAATGATTTAAACAAAGGCTTTGATCTAATGCAATATTGAGGGAAAACGAGGTTTTCACGACAAAATTTATTAATCAATTTATAAGAACAGTGCATAACCAGTGAACTTAAACTAAATTACATATAGATATGTGAAAAAGACAGAAAAAAATTAGAGGTTTCAGAACTAAAACACAGTAATTCTTCGATCAAATTCCTCACAAAAACGATGCTTGAAATCTAGAAGGAAAACTCTAAAGTATTGAAACTTAAAGGAATCTTCTGCAATTACACACTTTGAACCTATAAAAAACACTGGTGTATAAATCTAGAAATAAATGTTGAGTTACAAGATGATTCACTTTGCAGAGTGCAAAGGCTGAAAAACAAGAACTGAATTGAAAAAGATAAAAAAATTCAATATATACAATATGAAGGCACTCCAAAGTGCATGAATAAGCAACTAAAAGTGATCTGAAAGTGAAAAGATGACAATCCCAAAGTGAAATTCGAGCACAAGTAAAAATCCCTGAAAATGTGATTCAAACTCATGCAAAAATGAGTAAACTCAATCTCTAACTGGTAGTCATAAAGCATGTAATTAATCTACAACTTGAACTGAACTGAAATCCCTGAAAAAGTGGGCTAAAGCATGCAAAAAACGACCTTGTTTGTATCAATCTTCCCATGCAAACTTTAAAGTCCATCTTTCTCATGATAAATCTCCAGTTGACAATCTGATGTAGAACTGAAGTAAACTGAGATTCAGCTTTATATAATATTCTTATTTGCATTTTAGATGATAAATTAATTAAATGATTTATCTCATCATTTAATTAATCCATTTACATTATTTATGCAAATAAGAATACTAAATCAACATTGGTGATCAACATGCATTAAATCAAACCTTGCATTTTTATTAAACAAACACCACCAACCACCATGTATAATTGAAATAGCCACCATATCATATATTTTGCAACTCCAAATGATTATGAGAAAGGCCGACAAGACATAATGATTCACAAAATTATTTCCCTAAAGTCAAAAAATAAAAAATGTAGACCATCGAATTATGCCAAAAGAAAGACCAAGGAACCCTAAAATCATTGTCTTTCTTTGACTTTTGAGAAGCTTCATGAAGAAGTTGTAGACCGCCACCATGGAATAGGGTTTGAAGCTCAAAATTGGCCATGAAATGGCTTGAACCTACACTTTTGGACATTTTTTGGATAATTTCTTTAAAGAAACCTTGCTGGGAATGAATGATAAGTGATCATCAGTGACAAATTTGATATTGAAGCTGATTTTGAAAGCTCTTTTCCAGGCTTTTAAGTTGCAACTATATCATATTTCTGATATATTTTCCTTTTTTCTTTCCTTACTGCTTCTGGCCACCATGGACAAGCTTATTTTGAAGCTTGGAAACACGGATTTTGCACTATTTATCTGTTGATTTTTCCAGTCTGAAAGAAAAATGGAAGAGGTATGATTCTGTCTTTGCCATTTTGAACTTTATATTTTCGTTTATCTCCTTTATGGCATGGTCTTATTGATTTCCATCATCCATTCCATGAGATAATATCCTTGAGATGTCTTGTGTACATTTCCATCACTATGACAGGTCGTGACTATCTTCATTCTAATACATTTAAACATGTCTGTGTTGATATCTCCTTTCTCTTTGAGTTTTGTAATCTCATGGATACTTGAGATTTCTATTCTGACTGTAAGCTTTTGTTTAGACTTGAAGAGCCCTTTCAGTTTGTTCTACTGGGTGTTTATCTTCCTCACTGTATTTAGACTCTACAGGCTGCTCTTGATTTTCTTTAATCTCTAGAGTTCTGTAACTAGGAGCTTGCTTCAAACTCAAAGAAATTATAAAATAAAAGAGTATATTTTTCCTTTTCCAAGGCCCGTACCATATCAACCACTATAGGGAGCAAAAATGACTGAAACTATCCTTTGTTAGCAAGAAAATGGACATTTCTTTGAGCAATATGTCTTCATTCATGGCATTGGATGTCCCTCAAATGATTGTTGCTCCTCTTGATAGATGCATCTCTTTCCCATATATTGAGACTTCTGCCTGATATGAAGCTCTCATTATCATGAATGTTGTTTATGCTTATGATAAATAAATTCCTTAAATACAAATGGAATGTTGGAGAGTAGGCTTGAATGGTCTCTTTTGTTTGGTGATCATTCTGTCTTAGTTGCTTTCACAATATTCTCTCTTGGTTCACATGATGCACCACTGTATTGTTATTCCCTGATCCTTCATGTTATTTTTATATAGTGCACACCTTGCATCTTTGTTGATATACTCATTAAGCAATTCACCTTGTTGTTTCATGGATGTTGTTGGGCTTGATGCTTCCTTAAACAATCAGGGACATCAATACAAAAAGAAAAATGTCATTTTTATTTCTATTCATCATATCCATTATTGATCCCCTTTATCCTTTCACTCTTATACTATTGTAAATAATGAGTCCACCATGAGAAAATCATCGTTCTCAATTTATGACATTCACTATCATGACTTTGAATGGCATATTCTTTATCATATGTACTTATCTCATGTATGCAACCTATATGGAAGCTACTTGTCAATGGAAACTAATGACTATTCCTTTAAGACAAAAGCTAGGATTTGAGACTGAAATTGTCTTCATATGACAGCCCTCGTCTTTTGGTCTTGGCTATATTCATGCAAAATATGCTTTTAAATATTTTTATAAATGATGGCTACCATTGAAAACAGATCCTCCATTTACTGTTAATGTTGATTACTCATACTTCACTGCTATATCATTGTGTTCAGTCCTTTATGAGTGTCAAGACTTCTGTAAGCTTCTTTTATCACCATGAACACTTGCAATGGAAATCTCATTTACTTTACCAATTTTGTAACAGCAATAGCATTCATGACTATTCTCTATAAAATTCTCTTTTCCAATGGAATACAAATCCCTTTTTTTGCATTTTCCTTGAATCTTCAACATTGTTGCTTAACTACTTATGACAATAGACTGTTTTCCATAACTTGGTAACCAGGCATTCAAAGTTTTCCTTCAAAGTGACCTTGACTGCTATCATTTAACACCTTATGCTGAAAACAAATTTGCTCACTACTTTCCTTTCAGTATAAAGGGCTCAATTCCTTATTAAAATGTAAACATAAATGAAAGGCAGAGCTGAAACAAGCGATGATAAATGCAGTATATTTCTAATTGTTTCATTTGAATGATGAGCAAAAATAATTGCACAATCTGTTTTACCATGCTCAATTAGAATTCTTGATGACAGTCTTAGATGATGATTTTTTCTTTCCTTGATCAAATAACTCTCATATATGATGCAAATAAGAAGTATCCTTATGATATGTCGAGCTCTACCCTTGTGGGAGCCCATTTTACTCCACATATCTGATGAAATAACCACGAACATGATGAATCTATACCTACACACCGAAACAAACATGTTAGCAAAATAAAAGAAGTTGAAAGCTTCCAGTGAATTATGTTTTTCTCTTGATTATCAACAATCATCTGACAGATGCTTGATCGATTGTATTCTATATTTCTGTTGGTAGCGTAGGTATATGATAGGATTTGATTTTTTATTGCTTAGAGACCATATCTAACACCATTCTTTATCTTTCCTGCAGATGCTTTTGGAGCTGGAATTGGAGCTGAAACTGGAAATGGAGCTAGAGCTAGAACTGGCATCACAACATTCCTCAACTCGTCAATGATTCGTCATTCCAGGCAATGACGAATCACTTTCTACCCTATGCTTACTGTATTTTCAGTTGTATATTTTGCTTTTGCTCATGCACCCCTTATTTGATTGTAAAAATCAAAATAAGTTACTCCCATGGCTTGTGTGGGATTCAACATTTTTTCAAGATGAATAAAAAGCATTACTATGCAAGTTTTCCTCAATTTTTTGTTTTAAATTCTTGCACAATAAAACTATGATTCAGATGTAAAATGATCTTCTATGATGATCAATGAATACTTCAATCAGATCAATGAAAATTTCAGTACCTATAAATGATGAAATTGATTCAACTCTACCTGCTTGAGCTCAAAGTGAAAAATGGGTAACAGGGATAAGGGATGATGTTGGTGACAGAAGGAAAGGTAGAGCAAGAAAATCTAGGAAATGGAGAGTCTAAGGACTGAGGGGAGTGAGACAACTTTTGTTGATTAGAGAGGAGCCTAAGCAGGAGGGGCCGAGGGTGGAGGAGGGGAGAGTGGATGAGTAGCGGGTGGAGGGACCTCGTTTCGAGGGAGAGAAATAGGAGGTAGTTATGGAGGAGGTTGAGCATGGGGTAGGAGAGGAGGAGAGGATGGGAGAGGAGGAGATAGGTGAGGAGGAGCGAGCCCTATGAGTTGAGATAGTGATGGGAGAGGAACACGACGAGGGCTATGAGGATGTGTTGATCATGGAGGGAGAGGGGCCAGTTGATCAAAGGATAAAATATCTATAGGCATGTCTTGATGTTGCAGATGCATGGATATAGGAACTAGAGGATAAGGTTGGCACTCTCAAGACAAAGAGGGACTTGGAAATTATTGGCAGACAAAGAGCATATCATCATTATTTGAATTTTATTGCTACTCTCACTAGTCCTATGGGTGAGTTAGGTCACCAGTTATTCCAAGAAGTCTAGGAGGCTAGACATTACAGAGATTTATATGAGCAATAGGTACCTTTGGTCGAGAGAGTTCCATCTTACACTCAAACACACAACCATAGTAGATATCACTCATGCAGGTCCCAGAGCAGTGGTGGGGTCAATCATCTTAGATCGTCCCCTTATGATCAACCACCATTAGGCTTAGGGCACAGGCTATTAGGGTCACAACCACTAGAGGACAGACATGATTGGCAGCCATCCCCCTGACCATCCTCTTTAGGAGACATGAGTAGCTCTAGCTAGGGAATATTTATGACATGTATTTAGACACATATTTTTTATCGAGCCTGCGAGCTCCATTTTGAGGGACATCGTGATTTTGCACTATGACACTCTTTTTGATATATTTATATATATATATATATGAGATGCATGATTTTGGCGGTGACTATATGATTTGTATTCCTATATTATGCATTTATTATTTCAAGTGATGGATTATGATTTTATATGATGTTTATGCATTTTATATGGTTATGTGATGATTCTATATGTTATGATGTATTATGGATGACTAATGTATGATTTATACTTATGCACTTAATCTTTATGATGTTATGGATGCATTATGACTATGATGTGATGACTATGAATGCACTGATATAGGCAATGCTACATATGATTTATTTTCATTTTATGCAAATGCAATGTGATGTATGCTAATGGATTATGGATACAAGATGATATGATATTATTATGATATGTAATACTTATTTGGATGCATGCATGATTCCTATGATGAAATTCTATCTATGTTTTTGTATTTTTTTATGCAATATGGATGAACTAATGTGTTTATGATGATTCCTACATGCCTTTAACATGATTATGTATGCTGGATATTTTTGTGTGTCATAGGATTCCATCAAGATGTGGATAGAATAAATGTTAGCATGGAGGAGGTGAATGCTATCATGGAGGTAATGGAGATAGAAAGGATTGATATTTTGCTTCATAAATGCTAGGATTTGCATTAACCATCATTGGGAAGTAAAATTTTGGAAAATGGACAATAAACACCATGGTATGACATAGACTAAGGTGTGCAATGTTATCCACTTGCAAAAATAGACACTTAACAGAAAAGGGATGTCATGATGCATACTAGGAGCCCAGTTGCCCTGGTCTTTTTCCAAGACAATCCACAAACAACAATCAAAGAAAAAGTAGGTCATGAGACATCATCCCTCCTCTAAATACTTCTTGGTATATCCTCAAGGTGGAATAATAACATGACCAAAAGATAAATCAATAAAAAGATAAGACAAATCGTTCCAATTGAGTCAATAGCCATGTATATCATTTGCCAAAGTTTGTTTTTTGATAGGATTGACGAGATTGAGTGACTAACTAATTGATTGACTGATTGATTGACAGTGGCTAGTTTTAGGAATAGAAGCATGTTGTATAAGACTTCAAGTTTGGTTTCGATCATGCAACTACTTGTATAAGGAAAATGATAAGGTTGATAATGACAATGTCTAGTTTCAAGAAGGACACATCCTGTATAAGAAAAATGACAAGGTCTCGTCTGGTTTCAAAAAGTGAGACAAGTCATATAAGACATCAATTCTAGTTTTGAAAATGCCACCTATTGTATAAGACCATTGATTGACTAGTTTGGCATTGCTTTGATGGTTTAGGGAATTGATTGATTTGGTTCAAAGACTATTGGATAGGTAGTTTGATTTGTGTAAGGCTTAGATAGTTGTTCGTGTCTAATGAAGGTGTCTAATTTATTATGTTATGGATGATGATAGGCAGAAAAACCCTAAAGGATTGAATTCGTGCCTCAGGGGCTCATCAGAGATGGCCTTGCCTACGTAGCATGTGTAGAGACATCATAGATCAATTGACTTGAACAAAAGGTACTTTATTAAAAAATGATTGACTTTATTTGACAAACCCTAAATGTTGACCTAGTGCCTCGAGGGCTCATCGAAGGATTTCCTAGCCTACACTATACACATAGAGGCAACGTAGTTTGATAGAATTTGGCTGACATGACGAACTTTAACTCTCTTATTGGATTTTTTAAGGTTATTTGGATATTTTTGGATTTTTGACATTTTTTATTTTTTTTATTTTTGAAGCTTTTTTTTTTGGATTTTGATATAGTGACCTCTAATTCCAAGTCTAGTATCTATTGAAGATATGATTTTAAGTACTTTCCCCCATTCGATATAGGACCAACTTATTAGGGATGGAATCAAATAATCCTTATTGTGGGTGGGTATGGAAGGAAAAGACGTGTAATGTCAACCATCCCAAGCTATGGGAAGGAAAACAAAGCATTATTACGGATGTCATGAGAAATCATGGAGGTGAATTTATTATGAGCGGGGGTGGAAAACCAGATAGAATGATGGTAGAAGATGAAGCAAAGATTGACTATGCATGGCACCTATTTTCCAGGTTTTCACCATGGTACTTATCCAAAGTGCCACCAAAGTGGTTTTCACTATTGGACGAATTATTTCTCTTTACTATTTTCTCAATTTTTTTATTTTCTTGTGGTCACACAAGATGCATGTTTTCCAGTGCTTTCATCAAGGTGACATTTTTTTATTTTTCAATATTTTTGTATTTTTATTTTTTTCGACAAGGCTCTCTAAAGTTACTGTAAAATTTGCACAATTGTAGGCTATTGATAGGCTCTAACAATGGTTCACCTTCGGGAGTCAAAATTTGATATGCACTAGACCCATATACTGCCTTTACGATGTATGGACCCAACCAATTAGGTTCAAATTTTCTTGGCTTCTCCCTTTCTAATTGATTCTTAGGATTTCCCATTAAAACCAAGTCACCAATATCGAAATGTCTAGCCAAAACATTCTTATTGTAATTGCAATGAAGATGATTTTGATAAGACTGTATATGGGACAATGTAGCTTATCTTTTTTTATCTAACAACTCTAACTCATGCAGTCTGGATACACGATATTCTTCATCATTAATAATCCCTTGCATGGATACCCTTAGGGAAGGTAACTCGACCTCAATAAGTAAGATGGCCTCATAACCAAAGACTAAGGAATATGTTGTGGCTCATGTGGGAGTGTGGATACTAGTATAGTAGGCCCATAGGGGAGGGTTGAGTAGAAGGTGCCAGTCACAACCAACATCATTTGCAGTCTTCTTTAGGATTTTGATGATGGTTTTGTTAGATGCCTCAGCTTGGCCATTACCTTGGGGATAATATGGGGTGGAAACATGATGTTGAATATGGAATTTCTTAAATAATTGGTGAACATCCTAGTTCTTAAAGGGACAATTGTTATCGGTGATGATGGATTGTCAAACACCATACCAACAGCTGATGTATTTAAGGATGAATTTTGATATATGTTTACCAATAATGTACATCATGGGAATAGCTTCAATCCATTTGGTAAAGTACTTGGTCACTCTGATAATAAACTTGTTGCCATTGGATGAAGTGTGATGGATTTTACCTATGAGGTTGAGTCCCCATTGGGAAAAGGGCCATGGTGATGTGATTGGATGGAGTTCTTGAGCTGGTGTTGAAAAGATGAAAAATAGGTTTGATGATTAAAATATGGGAATGAATCTCTTAGGGACCTATTCTTCCTCAATTCATTAGGAAATGAGATCCCAATAAATAATTCACTAACTACCCTTAGGAGAGTCAACTCTATGGAGGAATCTTCACATTTCATTTTTTGCAAGGATGGGGGTCTTGATTAAACAACACTTTAGGGAGAAAGATTAAAAATAGCAAATCAAACCCAAAATGCAATCTACAAGTTGGATCTAGTAGATTAAGTTCAATACTGATGGAACCAAAAATTGGAATGTAGATTAGAGCGAGGTAAGATTATGTGTACCAGCCACCAAAAATGCTCTGTTGAAGTTGATCTGGAACTCATTCACCCTGGGGTGAATGGGTCCTGACTTAGGGTTTGTTTGCAACTTTCGGGAGCCTCTGCTATAGATTTGAATCTCTTAATTTTCCCAAGTTTCAGGTTTGAAAAGATAGAAATAAATTTTGTAATTGATTTTCTTTGAGATGAAAAATTTTGTGACAACTTTTACAACTTTGACAAGTTCTCTAGTTTTTTCTCTTCAAGAGATCTTCAAGATTTCTTCCACCTAAATCTGCAAACACAAATCAAGAGGGAATTTTTTTTTGTTTTTTGTGAATGGAGGTTTTCCTTGGTAAAATCCTATTTTGGTAATCAAACCTTGAAATGACATGAAGTAGCATGAAATGAATGATCAATGAACAACCCTATGCCACAACTCACTGAACCCTTGAATAAACCTTAGAATGTAACTCTACAACTTGCATGAAATGGCTTCAATGGATATGAATCTTGATCTTGAAGCTTGATTTGAAACAATGCCTTGAACGCTTGAATGGATCATGAAACATACATCATCATATTAGCTCTAAAAACATGCATGATACAAGAAGACTTTGAAATAAAAATTGGATCTTGATTGTTGCATTAATTCTTCAATAACTTTTCTCTTGAATGCCTTGAATTTCTCTTGAAATTATCATGTGAAAGTGCTCTTAAGATAATTTGAAATTGCTAGATTGCTTGAAAGTTTTAGGTGAAACATAGTGAAATAACCTTATATTTATAGGTATATAACATTATTTTCCAAAAATTCAAATAACCTAAGCCGACATGTGAATATAGCTTTGAAATTGTTAAAATACCACCAAAATTTAAATTTAGGTCCTATGTCTAAGTGAGGACCCATTCGCCCATGGGCGAATGCGTCCTAGGTCACCCACCTAAGACACACATTGATTAATGAGAAGTGTTATGTTTAGGAATTAATGAATTTTGGGTTTCCTCTTCAGAAAATAAAATTAATTAGGCTTGGATTTGAATTAAAGGGGGCTAATTAAGGAAAATTAAGCTCAATTAATTAAAGGATCCCTAGATGAGTGTGAAAGTGTAAAGAGGTACACTTTACAACACCAAAAATAAGGCATAATTAAGTCCATTTTAATTAAGAGAGCCCTAAACTTAATGTGAATATGTAAAATGCATATCACAACACTAAATTAAGGCATAATTAAATTCATTTTAATATTAATTCCTAATTAGGTGTGAAAATGTAAAGGGATACATTTTTCTACATTACATTTATCCCCCACTTTAGTGAGAGGATGATCCTACATCAAACTCACACTAAAGTAGACATTCAGGACATATGTATGCAACAATGACAAAGATTCTCAATCATACAACATCAAAGACTAAAAGGAAGGTGAGAATAAAGAAGGCAAATCAAACCTTGACTGTCCAACGCGATGTGGAACACGCCTTAGTTGTTTTTCCAAGAGAAAGGGGTTGATCAAGCCTTAACTATCCAATGCAATGTTGAACACATCTCAACTATTTGTCCAAGATGTTAACAAGTAGAAATTGATATCCATTATGCAAACACCAATGCATGCTCACTCTGGGCTAATGGAAACTCAGTCCATCCACTAGGTGATCCCACAGGAAGTGGATTATTGAGAAATTCATGCTAGGTCTACATGCTCTCACTATATAGACCATACCAAATATATCCCTCTGATAACTCTAATAGGGTGCCACAAAATGACAACTAGGACTTTGGGCTTCACAAGATTAACAATTTGTATTATGCTAAACACTTATGAACAAATGCAAATAAAGGTTTGTTCAAAGGGACTTTTATTAGTTCATGTAAGGTCTCTTCTTAGGGAACATCATGCCTAATGTCTCCAAGAGAGGACAAGTCTATTATAAAATAAATATCACACTCTCAGAGGACATCAAACCCAATGACACCACCAAGAAAAGGATGCATTTCAAGAAGAAATAAAATAACACAACAAAACATGAGTAATGATAATGCCAATGTATGCCCCCACTTTAAAGAAATTGCTAGCACCATTGTTGTGAGAAATTTTCTTTAAAGTATCCAATAATCAATGCTAATCAATAAAGAGGACATGAGAGCTTATTCAGAAAGCCCTATGCCAAGTCATATGTTCTCGAATGAAGTTGCATCATGAAAAAGAGAGGAAGGGATTTACCCCAAAATGAAATCCAAAAACACATAAGGGATATATGGATTTGAGGTCAATATATCTTTGTTACAATGTTGTTATAGAGCTCGAAAAAATCATCATTCCCCAAATACTTGCAAAACAAGAAGAATGACACATAGAGATTGAAAACAAAGAAAAATATTTTGGGTCAACATGGAAGAGACCTAAAATGTCTCAAATCCTTGCAACATCCCAAAAAGGAAAACACAAGACAAAGAAAATATAAAGGTTTATGACATATAGAAGAATGTAGGTACAAATAAAGGAATGCACATGAAGAGAGATACATCAAACAGAACTGTATGGGGAGATAAAATTACACACATGCAATCACACAAAGAACATGAAAAAGAAAACAAAGGTAAGACTAGTAAGGCATGCCGAGTTAACCTATAGCAGGTCATCTACATCCCAATCTTGATTAGTATATATAGAAGGCGGATAACTCACCAAAGGGACAACATCAAGTGCCAAGCTAGGACAAGCACCAAGTTCAACACTCTTATTAGGAGGATCATCATTTAAGCTCATAGAAGATGAAAATAATGAATTCAGCTCATTATACACTTGTTCATCAATATTTGCAATTTCATTATCATTATCCAAGTTAATCACAATAGGCAGTCTAATGACAATATCCATAGAAGTTTGTTTATGTTTCACCAAGGGTGAAGAGGCATCATGCATTACTTGAGACAATTTTGGATTTTTATTTTCTATGTTGTTCTTTTCTTCTTTTTCTTGTAATGAATGAGCAATAGCATGAAATATACACCTATGC
Source organism: Sequoia sempervirens (assembly GCA_007258455.2). Lineage (NCBI taxonomy): Eukaryota > Viridiplantae > Streptophyta > Pinopsida > Cupressales > Cupressaceae > Sequoia > Sequoia sempervirens. The sequence goes on along the minus strand of VDFB02270651.1, from coordinate 382,351,694 downwards.
TCTCAATATTTTCAATTTCTTTTCATGTGGTTTTCAAGTTGTGATTGTGTAGGACTGGGTTTCTCAACCATATGTTTCTTGTCTCCCCTTAAAGGAGGAATAGAAAGAACCATAGGAGGTTGTTCAACCACTTTCACTTTAGCTTTATAAACTTGTTTGACTTTAGGAGGCACAACAAGAGTTGTTTGGTTATCTCGCAGTCTCTTATAGGAAATTAAAGGATAATTTATCATAGGTTGATCTTGGTTACTCATATGGGCTTTTGGTTCAATCATGGTCTCATCCAAGATAGAAGGCTCAATCATGGGTTGAGGAATATTGCTAAGGGATAATTTTTCTATGTGCTTTTCCTTAAAATTTTGATAGGATTTGAAAAATAAGTCCTCATGGGATCTAATCGGTTCAATAGGCTCTGGCCAAAAGAAATCCAATGAAAATTTCCCACAGGAAGACACATGATTAAAGCCACTATGATGCACAATAAGATCTCATTGTCAAATGGAAACTTTAAACATTTTATGCACAACTAATAGGATGAAATTAATGGAGTGAAGCCATGGATAGCCTAACTTCACATGAAATTGGTCTAACAATGAGATGATGGTGAATGCGACATTTAATTCTTTCGGTCCAACCTTTAAAGGGAGATTTATCGATCCAATCGTAGGGCAAGCAAAACTATTATTTGTTTTGATCCATGATTTTGATCTTTCATATGTATCTTGATAAATATCATGCACAAATATAAATTATTCAGTGATCATGTTCTATACATAAATGGGATAAATTGATATCCCATTAGTAGGCTTATCATTGATTCTTCAAGCTATGTAAAGAGGACCATCGGGTGCATGTTTAAGTATGTCGTTGTGAGAAATCAATGTCAAGCGACATCTTAGTTAGGCCCTTATGAGGTTTAGCGTCAATAAATGAATTCACATCATCCATAAGGTTGTTCTTATTATCTTTCATTTTTTCATCATCTATGTCAACATTCATCACATCATTCTTTGTTTCACTAACTTTGACAAAAGATATATTATGATAAGGCATAGGATTGGTAAAGATTTGTAAGTTTTTATTAGGAGGAGCTATAGATTTATTACCTTGATCATTAACACCTCCAATTAGGATATGATTAGAATAAATGAGGTCTTATAGAAGATATTTAAGATGCTTACAATATTTTGTAACATGTCCATTTTGTCAGTGGAAATGGCAATAAGAATTTGGTCTATAGTTTGAAGGTAAAGGCTTAGTAGCTCTAATAGGAGGTAGGGAAATAAAATTATTTTCTAAGAGCTACAACATGATATTATAAAGGGTATCAGGTAGAGGTGTAAATTGTTTATTTCTATCTGCAAAGGCATATATGATTTTTTTGTCTTTATAGCAGCCACTTGGATGTCAACATTTTCATTGGATTGAGGGGGATTAAGTTGTAGGAATCCCTTGTTTTGTTTCTTGAAAGGTTGGTAGTTGATTTGAGGTGTGGATTTAGACTTTTCAAATAGGTTAGAGGGATTTTTCATTTCACAACTACTAATCAAATTTTAGCAATCATGAAGGGATGTACACAACTGTGTGAAGGAAGGAAATCTCAACATCTCAAGCTTAGCTTGGATTTTGTCTTGCGAATTGGAAATTAAAATTATTTGAAGGTCAACATAAGGAATCTTAATGTTTATTTGTGAATAAAGCATTTGGTATAATGCTTTGAAATCTACCTTTACATCATCCTTTTGTTTACATGTCATCAAATCAGCTAAGGTCATCTTGCGACCCATGTGAATTTGGAAGTGGTTGTAAAAGGCATCAATAAGTTCATTGAATGAACCAATTGAATTATTTAGTAAAGAGAAAAACCACTCTAAAGCAACGTCTTTCAAGGATCTAGGGAATAGCTTAGCAAATATTTTATCTTGAAAAATGTAGTCACTACATAGGGCAGAGTAAGTGAAAACATGGCTAACAAGATCTCATTTCCCACCATATTTCTCAAACCTAGGAACCTCTATACCTTGTGGTATTTTTTTCTGAATATCTTCAAGGATAATGAATTTATCTTGATTTTTTGTGAAGGTTGGCCATTATTATTTTTATTTAGGGTGAAGATTTTTTGTTGAAGGGATGACATGTTTTGCAAAAGTGTGTTAAGGATTGGATCATTGTTGGTATTGTGAGATGGAGGTGAATAAGTTGGAGTGGTGCATGTATGTGGAGGGAAAGTGAATTGTGAATTTGTAAGGGGAGATGGTTGAGGAGATATGAGATTTGAATTCACAAAGGTAGAAGGATTCCCAATGGAGATACCTAAGGAAGTGTTGAAATTTCTAGCAAGTTGGATGGTTTTAGTAACATGAGTACTAGTGTAGGTAGGAATAGAGTTAAGGGTTTTGGAAGGAGGAATGGAATTTCCACCTTGGCAGTTTGAGTATATCCCAAAGTTGAGCACAACTAGTCATGGTAGGGATGTTCTTATCAAAAATATGATCTAGAATTCACAAAATCTCTATTCCATGTTCATTTTCAATAATTTTCCTCACATTATCTAAAGCAATAATGGCACTATTAGCAATGTTTTCAGAAGTCACCAAGTTTTGCAATTTTTCTATTTCTTCATCTATCCTTCTTATATTTTCTTGTGGGACATTAGCAGCCATTATTTCAACAGTGTGCATAGTTTTTTTAGGTAGGGAATCCATTGGAAATGAGGTATGAAAGATGATCTATAGAGGGTTGATTATCATCACTATTAGTGAAAGAGTTGGAGAACCCAATATCCATAGTGAATGGTGTATCAAAGGATGACATGAGTCTCAAACTACGTCTCACAACAGTATTGCTAATAGGACATCAAGTTGTGAAGCTCATACAAGTTTCACAAACTTGATGTACACTCAAAATGGAAAGAAGGTGAAATGCAATTCAATAACCTAGAATGTAAAGTGCAATGTAAATATGTAAATGCAATTTTCATATTCTAAACAATGTAATTTTCTAATTACTTTATGTCAAAACCTGAAAATAATGCAATTTTGAATTCACACAATGAACTAAATTTATAAAATGAATCTAAATATGATCAAATTTAAGTAACAGAAATTTTACAAACTGAAAACAACATAGTAGAATGCAAAAATAGATGTTTTAATGCCCAAAAATTTAGGAAATGACCTTGATCAGGGACTCATTTTCCTAGGGGCGAATGGGTCCTAGGTTATGGTTTTTTTTAAAATGTGTTTACAAATTTCTAAGTTGATTCTAATGGTTTCCAGATTCTTATTTAAAATAGTGAGTTACAGTTTGATTTTCTTGTGAAATGAAGGTTGAATGCAAGTGCAAAATATGACAAAATGACAAACTAGGATACCAAATTTGTTGTGAAATTTTGATTCAATTTTTAATTTGATGTGCAATTTTGATTCAATTTTTAAATGTAAATGAATGATGATGCAATGTTATGTAAATGATTTATAAAATGACTTTTTTGTATTTTTCAAATTTCAAGAGATACAAAAGTGCAATCCTAAAACCCTAAATGAAATGTAAAGCTAAGAAATCCTAAATGAGATTCAATTCAATACAATGCAATGAAAATGAATGCAAAATCTATATCTAGGGTGAAAATGGACTCCAAAATCAGAAAAATGCAATGATCAAATACAGTTTCACCAAAATTAATAGAAGAAAAATAGGTGTGATGATTAAAATATGGGTATGAATCACTTAGGGACCTATTCTTCCTCAATTCATTAGGAAATGAGATCACAATAAAGAATTGACTAACTACCCTTAGGAGATTCAACTCTATGGAGGAATCTTCATATTTCCTTTTTTGCAAGGACAAGGGTGTTTGGGGAGAAAGATTATAAATAGCAAATCAAACTCAAAACGCAATCTATAACTTGGATCTAATAGATTAAGTTCAATACTGATGGAACCAAAAATTGAAATGTATATTAGAGTGAGCTAATATTATGTGTATTAGTCACCAAAAGTGCTTTGTTGAAGTTGATATGGGACTCATTCACCTTGGGGTGAATGGGTCCTAAGTTAGGGTTTGTTTGCAACTTTTAGGAGCCTCTGCTATAGATTTGAATCTCTCAATTTTCCTAGGTTTCAAGTTCGAAAAGCCAAAAATAAATTCTGTAATTGAGTTTCTATGAGATGACAACTTTTGTGATGACTTTTACAACTTTGACAAGTTCTCTAAGTTTTGCTCTTCAATATTTCTTCCACCTAAATATGCAAACACAAATCAAGAGGGAATTTTAAATGTTTTGTTTTTTATGAATGGGGGTTTTCCTTGGTCAAACCCTGTTTTGGTAATCAAACCTTGAAATGAAATGAAGTAGCATGAAAGAAATGATAAATGAACAACCCTATGTCACAACTCACCAAACCCTTGAATAAACCTTGGAATGTAAATTTGTAACTTGAATGAAATGGCTTGAAGGGATGTGGATATTCATCTTGAAACTTGATTTGAAATAATGCCTTGGATGCTTGAATGGATCATGAAACCACATCATATTAGCTCCAAAAACATGCATGATGCAATAAGACTTTGATATGAAAATTGGATCTTGATTGCTAAAATAATTTTCAATAAATCTACTCTTAAATGTCTTCAATTTATTTTAAAATTCTCTTGTGAAAGTTCTCTTAAGGTAACTTGAAATTTCTAGATTGCTTGAAAGCCTTAGGTGAAACATAGTGAAATAACCTTATATTTATAGGTATGTAACATTAATTTCCCAAAATTCAAATAACACAAGCTTACATGTGGATATAGATTTGAAATGGTTACAATTCCACCAAAAACATAATTTAAATTTAGGTCCTAGGTCTAAGTGAGGACCCATTCGCCTATGGGAAAATGGGTCCTAGGTCACCCACCTAGGACACACATTTCTCAATGAGGTGTTATGTTTAGGAATTAATGAATGTCAAGTTTTCTCTTTGGAAAATGCAATTAATTAGGCTTGGATTTGAATAAAAGTGGGGAAATCAAGGAAAATTAAGCTCAATTAATTAAAGGAACCCTAGATGAGTGTGAAAGTGTAAAGAGGTACACTTTACAACACCAAAAATAAGGCACAATCAAGTCCATTTTAATTAAGAGGCCCCTAAAATTAATGTGAATATGTAAAATACATATTAGAACACTAAATTAAGGCATAATTAAATTCATTTTAATATTAATTCCTAATTGAGTGTGAAAATGTGAAGGGATACATTTTTCTACACTACAAATGTATGTATAAGGTCTCCATGTATCTGACACTATCAAAAATTCTTGACAAAGTGGTATGCATCGCATTCCATTGTGGGCCAACAGTATCTAGCACACATGATCTTCTTAGCTACAGTGGGACCACTAGAGTGAGCTCCACATATACCCTTGTGTATCTCTTGCAAGGTTGTTTTTTATTCATTTTTTATCAAGAAATCTTAGGAGCGTGTTGTTGAGGCTTCGATGATGGCGTATCTATAGGTCTTATGGATGAAGGTCTTGCATTGATTAGAAAATAGGTCAGGGGGAATAACTTGGTCATGCAGGTAGTTGTAGAAATCTTTGTACCAAGTGGAGTAGGAACAACAAGTTTTCACACCATCTCAAACTCAGGGATATCGAAGGTAGGGATCAATAGTTGTTCTACTAAAAACTTGTATTGTGGTACATTGTTTGGAATGTCGAAGAGAGAACCAATTATGGCCATTGCATCAACCGCCTTGTTTTGGATTCAAGGAACCTACCAAAAGATAATTTTGTCAAAGTATTACTTAAAATTTTCAACCATTTATTTTTAAGGAGTGAGCATCTCATCCTTTGTGTCAAAGTCGTCATTGACTTGTCGAATAACCAATTGTGAATCACCATAAACTTAAAGGCTTTTTATCTTCCATTTGATGGCCATGTGAAGTCCTGTAAGTAGTGCCTCATATTCTACTATGTTGTTGGTACAAGCAAAATAAATTCTAAATGACTTTTGTATGGTATCACCTTGGGTTGTAACAAATAGTATGCCTGCTCCTGAACCATGACTTGTATGAGATCCATCAAAATATAAATTCCATGTTATTGATGTCTCTAATGTGAAGATAGACTCATCAAGGAAGTCTGATACCAATTGATGATCTGTCATCTTAGGTGTATCTATGATTTGGTCAATTATAACTTGTCCTTTTATTGATTTCTGCTCAACATACTGAATGTCATATTTGCTTAGTATCATTACCCATTTAGCTAACCAACCCGTCAAGGTTAATTTGCTAAGGAGATATTTTAAGGGATCTATCTTGGCAATGAGCTTCATTTTATGGTTCAACATGTAATTAATAAGTTTTGGAGTGAAAAAGACCATCACAAGGAAGGCACATTCAATGGGACTATAGTTGAGCTCGTATCCCACAATCTTGCAATTGATGAATAAATTGCTCTCTTCCATCATTATCATTTTGTGCTATTAATTCCCCTAGCACTGACGTGGTTGTTGATATGTATAGTATGAGATGTCTCCCATCAATAGGAGGCATTAGGATTGGTGGTGTTAATAGATAATCTTTTATCTACTGAAATGCCTCTTGACATCAGTTTGTCCACATAAATGGTACTCCTTTTCTTAGCAAATGCTAGAATGGTTGATACTTATCTGCTAGTTGAGTGATAAACCTTCTGATAGATTGCAGTCTGCCTTGTAGTATTCACAACTAACCTATGTTTTTTGGTGGTGGCATGTCTATGATATCTTTTAATTTGGTAGGATTAACCTTAATGCCTCTTTTGGAGACAATGTATCCTAGGACCTTTATTAATGTTACTCCGAACACATTTTCTTTGGGTTCTGTCATACTTTGTATTCTTATAGCCTCTTAAAAATATTGTCTAACACTTGCATATGGTCACCCCTTGATAGTGATTTGGCTAATAGGTTATCCACAAAATCTTCCATGAGGGTGTGCATGAGGTTATGAAAGATGGTAGTCATGGCTCATTAATATGTAGCTCCAACATTTTTCAATCCAAATGGCATGGCATTCCAGCAATCAGTTCCCCAAGTACATGCAAATGTTGTCTTATGTTGGTGTATAGGAGTAAATTTGCACCCCATGTGCAAATTCCCTATTTTCCCTCTTCCACTTTAGAAAACCAACTTTGAAGGCTTAATTCCATCTAAGCTCACTGCTTACAACCCACATGGCACCTGTTTTGAGTGTCGATGGAGGCATTTCTATCAGGGACGATCATGTGGTGCATAGATGTATGCATGGCGTGCTTACGTCCTTGGTAGATTCTTGCGGCTGAACCTGCAGAGGTGTTACACTTCTCATTGGGAGTCAAGTTGTAATGCCCCCTTCAGCCAACCGACCTAAATCTGGTCATTTATTTCATTCCTCTCTTCAAATTCATTCCTTAAACATGCATTCTAAATTCTACACAACTTCAAGCACTCGTTCTATCACTTCACAAGCTCACTTTCACTCACTCCAAGCATACAAGCTATCCATTGCAACAAAAACAACACTCCATCACTTTGGTAGAATAAGTGGGGAAAAAAAACCATTGCAACAGAGGCTTGAGTACTCTCATTTTCTCCCCCAAGCATCCTTGAGTGTTCTTGGTGGAGGTGGTACGCTTCCCTTTCTTTCCTTCTATCACTTGGTTGAGTTAGTACTTTATAGTTTTACAGTGCTTTTGTGCTCTTTACTATATTAATTTCTTTATCTTGTTTCCTTGGTTGTTTGTGGAGGTGGAAACACCTAAATGGGGGTATGACTGAGATAGTCCCCTATACAACCACCCAACATTTTCCTCTCTTTCTATGTGTAGGTGTATGTGCTTCATGGAGCTAGCTGGAAAATAGGCTCTTCTATGAAATCATCTTTGTCACCCTAGCTTTGGTATATTTACTTTATCAAATTCGTTTATATTTCTCATATTTCATAGTGTTTTTTTGCTCTCTTAAAAATTGTTAGCTAGGTTGCTAGCTTGTTTTTTGATAGTTCACATTGTACTTTCAATCCTCTGGTCATATGGATGCCAACACACCTAAGAGATGCCAATGCATCGCGCTATCATCCTACAACTGCACTCTCATCCTCTAACAAAGAGCTATTTGAGATGCAATGTTGAGATCAAAAGCTAGCTCTCCTAGCCCCATTTCGAATCTTAGGATTGTAGAGTGGTTGTAGGAATTTATCGTCCACATCATTCTCATTCCCATTTCCTAAACATTCCGCTAAATTGAGGTAAGTTAAGGCAGCCTTCTGCATCTTGGCCCTCTGTGACCTGGGGTCTTACACGTGGTGGTTACCTTATCTTACATTTTGGTGAACCCAACGTGAACCAACGTATGTTCATTCGTTGGTGTTAAGGCTTCTCTCATGTACTTCATGACTGTTGTGTTCCTAAGTGTTGTGAAGGTTTATGAGCATCACAACCCAATCCACAAATTTTGGGTATATCATTAGGAGAAGTGTACAACACCTCCTGATGGAAAGGACAAAGGTCTCTATTAGGTTATCTAGAGGCCTTTTCTCCTTTCTCATTGTTAGTGTGGTTACGCAGGAGCAATTGTCAAGGAACAAGATGGGATTCATTGATGAGATCGATCATGTTCCCACTCCCCCTGTGTATCCTACACCATCATCAGTGAATGAGCATGAGATCGTTCAAATCCCTATAGAATATGTATCTTCCCTTGCTAGAGGAATGGGCGACTTAGAAAATCACTTGGAAAGAAATTTGAAAATGACTAGAGTGCTTGGGTTGTTAGCAAGTTAAAACACATGATGGGTAAAGATCGAATAGGCATAGAGCTTTTGACTATCCTCCTCGATCTTGCCAAAGCATGCGCTCCTTCGAACAATCCTAGCTTTGCACAAGGAGTCACTTTCAAATAGTGTGAAGGATAGTTAGGAGTATAGATGCCTCCCACTTCTATTTATATGGCCAATGCGGCCCCTTCTATAAGTATCCCTTCTATTTCTGAACAACCCAAAACTATCAAGGTGAATAAGGTCCCTTTGGGCATTAGCTTCACCCCTCCTATCACCTCTAGTGGTGGAGGATTTGGTAGGATGAGTGGTGGGTACTTTGGTAGTGGTGGTGGATTCAATAGCAAAGGCAGTGTTGGTGGAGGTGGCTCTAGTGGAGGTCATGGTGGTGGTTCCAATGAAGGCCCTATTGGTGGCGGCGGCTCTGGTAGGGTTTTGGCAGAAGTCACACTAGTGGTGGTTCTGGAGGTGGCCTTGGTGGCAGATAAGAGGAGATTCTTTTGGCCCTTTATCTTCTAATGACCCTATTTTGAACACTCTTCTTCAGAATATGTGTAAGATGCAGAGCCAGTTAGTGAGTCTTTCCCAAGCCTCTGCCCAGCCTATCTTCAACCCTTCTTCTGACACAGCCCATTATTGGTTGCAATCTTAAACACTCCTTTCCCCCAAGGAATGGAGATACCTAAATTTGAAAAGTATGGCAATAAAGGAGATCCACAAGAACATGTGTCTTCCTTTAACACCCTGTGCATGGACTTTTCCATCATGACGCATTGATGGCCTAACTGTTTCCCCAATCTCTCAAGGAAACAACGCCCGAGTGGTATTGTTCCTTGCCTAAAAATTCAATTTTCTTGTTTGACCAACTTGTTAATCAATTCCTTAGACAATTTCAACCAAACATCAGGCCGAAGATGACCTTTTCGGATCTCATCTGATGCAAACAAGGTGATAATGAAAAAATTGTTGATTTCATAGCATGCTACCAAGCGCTCCTTTCACAAATCTCGTATCAACTACCTAATTATGATGTGAAGAAGGTATTCATAGGAAAATTACAAAGGCCTTGGCAAGAGAATTTCACACTTATGAAATACCCTTCTTTTATACATTTGTGCGTAGCCTTACAAGAGTACCAGTAGACAGTTATTCAAATCGGGGGATCTTCCTCGTGCTCCCGTTTTGAGGGAAAGTACATCATATCAATCTATGGGAAAGGTAAGATAGTTATGAATGTATTTGTCGATGCTGATAACAATGGCCTCAAGAATAACCAAAAATTCATAAAGTTATCAAAATCTTATTCTTCTATCTTACAGATGTTGTTGAAGGATAAGATCGTAACCTTGTCGAATCTTAAGCCTATTAAGGAGCATTACCCTAGTTGGTATAATGGAAGTGCTTATTGTTAGTACCATCAAGTTAATTGAAATGATACCAAAAATTTCATGCACCTAAGTCATGAGATACAAGACCGCATCGAGGACGATACCATTTGTCTCGACGGGAGTAAACAAAATTCTAACAAGTCATGAAAAAAGCTAATAGTAAATTATAGATATACACAAACCCATTTCCATCGCATTCTGCTAACATGATCATAGATCCCACTAATTTTGTTACTCAGTCTGAGTCCTATGTTAACATGGTCATGGTGACTTCTACTTCTCTACCTGCACCTAGTTCACCAGACATTACATTCACATCACAAGATATGCCCTTAAACAATAAACCCTTGCATCTCTACATTCCTACTATTGTCAATGGTAACATTGTGGCAGGAGTCTTGGTAGACCCCATGAGCTGCATGAATGTTATCACAGAAGAAACATTATTATTAAATTCACTACAAAAAGGAAAAATATGAAGAAACAAAATCTACCATATGTACGCACGATGGCATGACTCTTAAACCTTACAGGTCGATAACTTTGTCCATCCTGGTTGGACCCAGGGTTGTTGACATAGTTTTTGATGTTATCCTAGAGTTGGATCTATTTAGGGTGAAGCTAGCCATCCCTTGGCTAGCTCCCAGGAATGGGATTTCCTCTGTCATTCATAAGTGTTTAAATTTTTCCCATGAAGGTGTCATGCATGTAGTGCATGACACCAAATATCAACCCTTGGTGTCCTGTGGTGGATACTCGTTGGATCACTTTTGGCTCTCTCCAGTTGGTCTGCTTCCTCCAAGAATGGACCTAATGTACAAGAATTATGTAAAGTATAAGATTGGGGGCAAGGGATAGCTGAAACTGACCCTTCCTGTAGTGCAGTAGTCGGTCACCTCCTCCTCCCTAAAGGAGAAGGAGAAGGCCACACCGATCGCTCTCCCTTCTCTGAAGAAAGAGGAGAAGCCCATGCTAGCTCCCTCTCCTTCTCATTAAGGCAAAGATAAGGTGACTTTTCCCTAGATTGCCTCATCCTCTCCCATTTCCTAGAAAGAGTACTAGATGAATAGTCTCGGTGGCTATCTGCTAATTCCAATGATTCCTCCCTTGTGTAGGCCCAAGCTCAGAATCATGGATCTTCCTAATGAATACCCCAAACCATGGTACTAATTATATGGTAGAAAGAAAGGTTCCTGAGGGGAATTCGATACACGGCCTCCTACCGCTCCTACTTCCAAGGCAGTGAGCAGGAAGAGGCCCACTATTGAGGCTCTTGAGCCAACTCATCCCACTGTCCCACAATTTGTTTCTCCTACTCCCATTCAAGAATTTATTCCTCCACCAAAAATGGCCATAGTGGGAATTCTTGTGGTTGAGCAGGAGCCTTCTGCTCCTTCACAGCCTCTGGCCTCCAGCTCCAAGAGCCGAATAAAACTACCTTGTGCATGAATGCAAGCATCAGCAAAAGGCCCTCTTAGTTGAGCAAGTTGCCTCACAAAGAAGGGAGGAAGAGATGACCACTCCTGCTTTAGGGCCTGTTGCAATGTTTCCCTCTTCCCTCCCTTCTACTTCTCTCTAGTTCAGTTTTGTGATGTTTCTGGCTTTTGCTGCAGGTGCAAATGTACCTAATCCCAAGGGGGTACAGGTGTCCATCGCTCCTTCAATGGAGTCGCCCTTGTTGATATCCCTTTTGAATATCCATACTTTTCTAAAGCCCATGGATATGATTAATACCTTGGTCATATCCATTGTTGTCCTTTCCTCCCCTTCCTCTACACCCCTAGCCTCATCTGTGGGGAGTTCATCTCCTCTAATGAAGAAAAAGGTGGAGCGTGGTCCTTCTGACAATGAAGGGTGTAGGGGGATCCCACCTTCTTTGCAAGGTGGTCTTGCATTGACTTGTTCTATCCTAGTGATAGAACCAGTCCTAGCTTCCCTTGAGTTTGTCACCACTCCCGAGTCATTTGGTGAGCCTAGCGATGAATCTCAGGCTTAGCCTACCCCGTTCGCTGAAGTTAGACATGGCGCTCCTGTGGGGTGTGTGTTTAACTCTATGGATGAAGTTTTGGCCTTGTAAGCAATCTTCACAAAATCATTGACCTTGACTCCACAAGAGCTCGGTGGAGAGGACCTCAAGGGGCCCTCTTCCTTAGCCCTTGTTGTAAGAGGGCCAAATGCCCCTCCTCTTAACATTCCACCACTGCAGGCTCATCCTCCTTCCCCCTATGATGATATAGAGTGGGAAGTAGATGACCTCCTAGCTGATCAATGTTAGCAGGAGGCATCTTCTTGATCTTGTGTGTGTGTGTGTGTTTTGTGATGTGTTCTCCCATGATCATGCTATGTGTGTCTAGATGACCCTCGTCACCCTTGTTGGTGTTGGGATACAGTCGTGGTTTTTATCTTGTAAACCTTCTTCTATTTGTATCATCATTCTTCCATGTTTTTACTTGATTTTCGATAAATTTGGGGATGATGCAAAGTTTTGGGGACATTTAGGCTTCCCTTCCATGTTGACCAAATTTTTTATTTTTACTTTGTTTTTTGTGCATTCTTCCTGATCTGGTTGGGGATTGATGATCTTTTGCCTTGCACCATGGCTACGTATTACTATATGAGCTTGAACAGATCTGACCCCACTAAACCAGATCCCCATATACCCTTTTTTTCTATTTTTTCTCTTTTTCTTTCTCTTTTTCTTTCTCTTTTCTTTTCTTGAGTTGTCCCTCCTATGTGTGACAACGTTCTTTCTTTAACATTTCAATTTTTAGAAAATGCATTCATTTTCAATGGATCTTTTCTCAAAAATACTCACAAACCTTTCTTCAGAATTGTATTCTCAACTTGAAACCCTAATGGAGCATGTTTCCTTCATCATGGGTTCGTAAAGAAAGAACTTAAACCTTCCTCTGAAACAAGAGAAACTTTAATCCTCCCCTCGCGTGGGGGCATATTCTTCCTTTCAAACTCCTTGATGAAATGAACATCTTTAAAAATGATTCCTTGATGAAGGATTGATATGACAAAGATAACTTCTACTTTTGAACTGTGCATCCCTTGAGTGGACCCTCTTTTCATAGTGGGTTCCCAAGGGATCCCTTCGAAAGTTTTCAAAACTATCGACAGTCTATGCAACTTTTCGCTCACTCGCCTATGTGGCCACAACTTGACTTTGTGGAGTACGCTTTCTTAGGTTTCCTCCATGTGAGAGATCTTGGGGGATACCTCCTTGTAGGACTAAGAGCCTGTGGGGTGCTTCCTTTGAGCTTCCTACATGCGAGAGATCTTTGGGTTGGCTCCCCTATAGGACTGAGAGCCTGTAGGGAGTTTCTCAGGTTTCCTCCATGTGAGAGATCTTGGGGGTTACCTTCCTTATAGGATTAAGAGCTTGTAGGGTGCTTCCTTGGGTACTCTTCATGCTTGAGTTCATGGAGAATACCTTCCCTACAAAACTGAGAGCCTTTAGGGCACTTCCTTTGGGTCTCCTCCATGCTAGATTTTTTAGGGGACACCTTCCTTGTAGGATTGAGAGCTTGTAAGGTGCTTACTTCACGGGGTATCCTCCATGCTATATTTTTTGGGGGAAACCTTCCTTACAGGACCGAGAACCTATAAGGCACTTTCTTTCTTCAACTTCATATTTCTAAGTAGCTATGAAGTCCTTCACTTTTCCTGAACCTTCAAGTATGCCAAATCGTGGTCTATATCCTTGACAGTTCAGGTATACATTTCTAACCTTACACTCTTCTTGATCTACTTTACCAAGCACTCATCAATATTTGTGCTCACTAAAGTGGGGGAAAAATGCATAGGATTAAATTTGTACCCCATGTAAAAATTCCCCGTTTTCCCTCTTCCACTTTAGAAAACCAAGTTCAAAAGCTTAATTCCACCTAACCCCACTGCTTACATCCCACTTGGCACCTGTTTTGAGCATTGGTGGAGGCGTTTCTATTAGGGACACCCATGTGGCATGTAGATGTCGGAACGATGCACTTAAGTCCCTAGAAAATTCCTGTGGTTGAACCTATAGAGGCATTACACTTCTCATTGGGAGTCAAGTTGTAACGCCCCCTTCGGCTGACCGACCTGAATTTGGTCCTTTCTTTCATTCCTCTCTTCAAATTCATTCCTTCAACATGCATTATAGCTTCTACACAACTTCAAGCACTCATTCTATCATTTCACAAGCTCACTTTCACTCACTCCAAGCATAAAGCTCTCAATTACAGCAAACACAAAACTCCATCACTTTTGTAGAACAAGTTGGGAACAAAACACCATTGCAACAGAGGCTTGAGTATTTTCATTTTCTCCCCCAAGCAGCCTTGAGTGCTCTTGGTGGAAGTGGTAAGCTTCCCTTTCTTTCCTTCTATCACTTGGTTGAGTTAACACATTACTGTTTTGCAGTGCTTTTGTGCTCTTTACTATATTACTTTCTTTATCTCATTTCCTTGGTTGTCCGTGGAGGTGGAAACACCTAAATGAGGGTTTGACTAAGGCAGGCCCCTATACAACCACCCAACATTTTCCTCTCTTTTTGTGTGTAAGTGTACGTGCTTCATGGAGTTAGCTGGCGAATAGGCTCTTCTACGAAATCATCTTCATCACCCTAGCTTTGGTATATTTACTTTATCACATTTGTTTATATTTCTCATATTTCATAGTGTTGTTTTCCTCTCTTAAAATTGTTAGCTAGGCTTCTAGCTTGTTTTTTGATAGTTCACATTGTACTTTTGGTCCTTTGGTCGTACAGATGCCAGCACACCTGAGAGATGCTAGAGTGCCACGCTATCATCCCAGAAATGTGCTCTCGTTCTCTAACAAAGAGTTATCCAAGATGCAATAATGAGATTTAAAACTAGCTCACCTAGCCCCATTTTTAATCTCAGGATTGCAATGTGGTTGTAGGACTTTATCGTCCCCATCATTCTCATCCTCATTTCCTAAACATCTCGCTAAACTGAGGTAAGTTAGGGCAGCCTTCTACATCTTGGCCCTCCAAGACTTGGGGCCTTGCAGGTGGTAGTCCCCCTATCTTACAGTTGGTCTTCAGGAGCTATCGTAATTTAATTGTATCTTGAGAATCCATCCATGAGGGATAGCATCTCATACCCTATTTTTAAATCTACTATGATGTCAATATTTGACAATGGGAAGTCAGTCTTTGGACATGCCTTTTTTAAATCTTGGAAATCAGTACATATGCAGATTACTCATATTGTCTTTGTCACTAGTACTAGATTGGAAATCCACTCTACATAGTCAATGGGTCAAATGAATCTGACATCAAGTAACTTCTTTAACTCAACCTTTATCAGTAGGGAAATTTGAGGATGCATTTTTCTTAGTTTTTGTTTGACCGGTTTGGCATCAGGAAACAATGGCAAGTGATGTCAAACCAGCTCAGGATCCAAACCAATCATGTCACCATAAGACCAAGTGAATTTTATTTGTCTCTTTGTGAAAAAATCATGAAACTCTAGCTGCTATATCTCTATCAAAGAGGCTACAAAATGGACGATCTTAAGATTTTCATCAGTGCCCATGTTGAATTCCATAGAATTATCTACTAACATGTGTATTTTCTCTTGGCTTATGGGAATTAATTCCAACACTCCATCCTTCGACACCTTGAAAAGGTTTTTACACTTGCATGTGTCCTTTATTTTTACTTTTTCTAGGTCTAGAGGCACCTTTCAGTTTTCACCTAAAGACATTTCTTTTCTTTTTTTATCATTTTACTTTTGTGACTTAAGGGTGGGACATGTTAGGATATGGTGTTGTACACCATTGCATAAATTTATTTATTATAATGTTTTAATTAAATAATTATTTTATTTGGGATGCACCTTGGTGGTGTGGTCAATCACACTAGGTAATTATTTGGGATCTACTTGATGTTGTATTGTAACATTGTAATATTATTTAATGTGTGGGAGACGTGATAATAATTTAATAGTTGTGAAATATTTAATAAAGTGAATTCTTAGTACCCAATATTAAATAAGGGGTTAGTGGTTTTGTATTTACATGGTTTTGTGG
This sequence comes from Sequoia sempervirens, assembly GCA_007258455.2. Lineage (NCBI taxonomy): Eukaryota > Viridiplantae > Streptophyta > Pinopsida > Cupressales > Cupressaceae > Sequoia > Sequoia sempervirens. Next base: position 382,335,477 of record VDFB02270651.1, on the reverse strand, counting down.
TACAGAGTTTTACCTTACATTCGGTTGTATTTTGTGTGAGCTTGTGTCTATAAAAGCAAACACACGTGTAGTGGTTTAGGTTGTTTAAGTGGGTTACCTTTCATTATTGAGTCTTTCTAAGGAGTGCATTTGTGAAGCATGGCATGGGATGTGTGGATTCATGCTTGGACATATGGGAATGCATTGGAAGGCTTGATGCTTCAAAGGTATTCATTATAACTCTTGTATTGCTTTATTGTTGAATAATATGATGGAGTATGGATGCTTTTGGAGGTTGGGTTTTTCCCTCTTGAGGGTTTTCCCAGGGTACATCTTGTGTTATCTTGTGGATTTTCTATTTGATCTATGCATTGGAGTTACTTATATGCATGTTTATCTCTCATAGTTTATGTAGGAAATGGATTAATATCATGGGTTAAATGCAATATTTCCTAATAGGAAAGACTCCCTAAAGTAGGTCATGTTATCAATATCTATAGTAAAGCAAACTTTATGATCCCTGTAGGGCATACCTTCACATAGTCCCATAAACTCAGTTATTGCTTCATCATTTTCAAGCATGTCTAAGGTGTGTGGTCCTCACTAGTCCTAGTCTATCAATTGTGAGTATACTAGGGGCATACCATCATCGATATTGTCAAGGTTCAATGAATGGGCAGATAGGGTGAAAATGGAAGTGTTATCAAGATCCAAAAAGGAATCAATCCAAGCTTTTTTTTTAGTTGAGGGGTTAAATAAGTCAAGTTCTTGGAATGTATCAACTAGATCATTGTCATTGGATGTGCAAGAATCCCACTCCCACTAATTGGAGTCATTCTCAGTATGGTAATCTTTGGATGTCTCAATATCTTTTGAAGCACTCACCTCCTCACCTAAAAACACCTTAGTACTAGGAGCACCCACTTTTAATGGTTTGTACCCTAGCCCTAAGTTCTTTGGTTGCTTGAAAGGAATAAGAGGTTATGTCATCCCATTCTTGTGTAAACCAAGCCCTTTGTGTCTATAAAAACCTTTGTGTTTCACAATCTCAAAGCCTTTTCCATACTGTTCCATTATGATTTGCTTGGGTTCGATGTCTTCTTCTTCCTTATATAACCATATGGAAACCTTTTCTTCATTGACAACTTCTTTACTCAATTCTCCCCATTTTGTGAAGGTTGTTGTGGGGGATGTTTGAATAGTAACCTTGGGTTCCTTTTTTATCTAGCTGACGGATTTCCATAGGATTTCGGAGATGCCAGTATTTTTCTAACACAAAAGCATGTCATCATATGATATTCTTCGTACCCCTTATCTTGGACCTAGATCTTGGGATTAAAAGATGGAATTTTAGAAGTGGATGCTTTGGTTAAGGTGGAGGGATCGAAATAATGGGATGAAGTAGATGATTAACCTGTTGGATGTCGTGGTTGTGTTTTTGATATGTGGTTTTCATTGATGTCAACACTATTAGCATTTGGTGTATTGAAGGTTGTATATGACGAGGATATTGAGAAAATTGTAAAAGAAAGTGTTGCAGGTTCCCAATGGAACTATGAAAGTCATGAAGGTGTCTTGTTCTATACGTTGGAGATCAACTATTGTGGATTAAAGGGTTTTCTATTGAGTGTATCTAGTTCATCCTCTAGAAGTTTCAAAGGTTCATGTGAAGATTTGATCGTGTTGTGAATAGTTGTTTTCTAACAGTATTTTTGTGGGTTTTCTCAGTGTTCCTAAGTGAATTTTATGTGTTTCTGGTAATCTATGTTGTTGTATATATTTCTCTATTGGTTATTGTTGTTTTTGGATGTTTCTAGATCATGCTCTATCTTTGTGGTACGTCCACATCGATCGATGTGCTTGCGATCAAATATTTTTCTCTGTATGCCCTATTTTTCATATTCTTGGTCGACATGATGGTGGTAGTGTGCTGTGGATCTTCAAGGTGAAATTAATTAAAGTATTTTTGTGTTGGAGTTGTTCATTTGGGTCTCCACTATGTTGTGGCCAACCTTGGTGGATTCGCATTGCAAATTTATTTGTTAATTTGGGTCGACATTGAAAATATGTTTTATATCTTTGGCCAACTAAGTTGTTGATGTAATCTCATGTTGCGAATATATAAGAGTGATTGTTTCATCAATGTAAAGTGTGCTTCATTTGCTCAGTGTGCTCCCATGTGTGTATCTGTGAATATCATTATAGAGCAGAGTGTGAAGAAGATTGAGCGAAGTGTGAAGAAGTTTGAGTGAAGAGTGAAGAAGGTTTTTTGTGCTTAACTGGAACTGTAATCAAGCTTGTGTAGAAGCTATTTTCTCAATTCACAATCTAGATGGTCTTAATCCAAACCCATTTTTTTTGGATCGTGAGTCCTCTTTTGTATTTGAGCATTGATCTCTAGGAAATGTGCCTAAATGCATGTGCATTCCCATTATTTCTCATTTTACTTTTAACAGGGTATAATATTGTGGACTAAACTCCACTGTGGTTTTTCCCCTAACAGGGTTTCCATGTAAAAATATTGGTGTTCTCTGTGTTTCTGATGTGTTGATTGTTCATGGTTTATTATTCTTTCATAAGATATGAGATTAAGTTAAGTAAAGTTTGAAAAAAAATTATATTTTGTGACAACTGATTCGCCCCCCTCTCAGTTTTTTGTCCTTGTTTTTCCAACAATTGGTATCATAGCAGGTTCCTCTGAAGAAGTTTAAAAGCTTGAGGTGATCCAAGATGGAATCATACAACAAGGACAGTCCTAGATTTGATGGAACAAACTACTCATTGTGGAAAGCTAGGATGGAGTGTCATTTGAAGTGTATTGGTGAACCCTTATGGAAAATTACAAAGAATCAATATGTTATTCCTTAGAATGGTCCTTCCACTACTGATGAGATTAAAGAGGCTGAGAATAATGTCTAGGCTATGGAAGCTTTGTTGATTTCTCTAATAGATTCGGAAATGACAAATGTATTAGGTCTAAAGATAGCTCATGAAATGTGGACGAAGCTGGAAACTTTGTATGAAGGAGATGTACATGTGAATATGGCTAAGCTACAGAGTTTGAAAGGTAAGTATGAAAATCTGAAGATGGGTGAAGACGAAAATATTTCTTCTTTTTATGCAAAGAGTAAATGAATTAGTGATGGGCATTAGATGTGTTGGCGGTATCCTAGAAGAGGAAGAAATTGTGGCTAAGGTGCTTAGATCATTGCCTCCCTCCTGCAAAGCTAAGGCTCATGCTATTGAAGAAACCACATCATTGATGAATGTGACAAGGGATACACTGATTGGTAAACTTGTTGCCTTTGAGTTGAGTGAATTTGGTGATTTTTTTCCTAAGACTAAAATTGCATTTAAGACTACTCTATCTAGAAGAAACAAGCAAAGATATGATATGGGGAAAGTTCTAGAAATACATTCAAGTATGAGGAAGATATGAAACAACTTGAAGATGAATAAAGAGAAGTAGAAGATTTGGAAGCACTGATATTGAAGAAAGAAGGTAGCGGACAAGGTAAGTATAAAGGAAACCTACCTATCAAATGTTTTTCTTGCAGTAAAATCGGTCATTTTGCATCAAGGTGTTCTAAAAGAGTTCCTAGATCTAAGCCTTACAAATCTAGATTCCAAAAGAAATGTTACTTTGTTGAAGAAGGTGTGACTGATGATGAGTCTGAAAAAGATAATGGAAATGAAGATGATTGGTTTTTCATTGCTATCAAGGAAAATAGTCCTTTGGCTACTAAATCTACTAAAGTTCAGAAAGCTCTTGCAGCCCGAATTGAATAAAAGGATGAGTGGGTCATTGATAGTGGATGATCACATCATATGACTGGTGACAAAATCAAATTTGCAAGTCTAGAAAAGTATGATGGTGGGGTTGTAATATTTGGAGATAACAATGCTTGTGTGATTCGTGGTAGAGGATCTATTTGTCTTGGTGGTAAGCATAACACTCATGATGTTCTTTATGTTAAAGGTTTGAAGCACAACCTATTGAGTGTTGGACACATGGTAGAGAAAGGTTATGATCTTCAGTTCAAAGATGGAAGATGCAGGATATATGGAAGCTCTGGAAATGTAATTGCCTCAGGTAAATAGACAAAGTAATATTTTTGCTCAAGTAGATGAAAGCTAGTTATGTCATAGAAGGTTGTTTCATGTGAATTTTGATAATATTGTCAAAATAAGTTCCACTCAAACAATAAGAGATCTACCTAAGCTACTGAAGCCTGCTAGCACAATTTGCAAAGAGTGTCAGATGGGAAAATAGACTAGAGTTTCTTTTTGGAGGAAACAACAAAACTCAAATGGATTATTGGATTTTGTGCATATTGATCTATGTGGTCCCTCCAAAGTCAGAAGTCTCCATGGTGAAAGGTACTTTATGTTGATTATTGATGATTAATCTAGAATGATATGGGTTGCTTTCTTAAGAAAAAAATGTGAAGCATTAGAGAAGTTCAAAAGTTTCAAAGCTATGGCAAAAAATGAGAAAGGTCTAAAAATAAAATGCTTAAGGTTAGACATAGGTGGTGAGTTCACCTCCAGGGAGATTAATTCTTTATGTGAAGAGCATGGAATCAAAAGACAATTATCTACTCCCTAAACCCCTCAACGGAATGGTGTTGTTGAAAGAAAGAACAAAATAATTTTGGATGTTGCTAGAACAATAATGATTGAAGGAAATGTGCCTCACATCTATTGGGGTGAAGTTGTACACACTATTGTGTACACTTTGAACCAGGTAAATGTGAATGGTAATTCTAATAAGACTCATTTTGAACTATGGTTTGGTTATAAGCCTACTATTAGGTATTTCAAGATCTTTGGAAGAAAATGATAGATCAAGAGATATGATGATATAGGAAAGTTTGATGCAAGAAGCGATGAAAGAATCTTTCTAGGTTACTCTACTAGAAGCAAGGCCTACTGGTGCTACAACAAAAGACTAAGAAAAACGGTTGAAAGTGCAAATGTCAGAGTTGATGAGGATTCTACTAAATCATCTAGATATTGTGGATATGATTCAGATGAAGACAATACAAAAAAAGGGAAGAATGTTCAAACACAGAATCAACTTCAAATTGTGCCATATGTTCCTTTTGTTCTGGTAAGTCAAGATAGTTAGGAAGCAGAGACAAGTGCAAGTGCAGAAGAAAGAACAAAAGAATCATAAGTTCGAGAAAATCCTAAAACTCCAAGGTATGTAAAGCTAAATCATTTTGAAAATCAAATTATAGGTGACAAGAATAAAGGTGTGCAAACTAGAAGAAATATTGTAGAAGTGTATTCATGTTTGATATCCATGATTGAACCTAAATATTTCAATGAAGCTTGCAATGATGAACATTGGATGGAAGCTATGAAGGAAGAATTAATGCAGATTGAAAAGAACAATACATGGATAGTTTTTCCTAGACCTAAAGACAAGAATGCGATTGGTACTAAATGGGTCTTTCGGAATAATCTTAATGAACAAGGTGAAGTGGTCAGGACTAAAGAAAGACTGGTATGTAAAGGGTATTCACAAATGGAAGGTGTTGATTTTGAAGAAACCTTTTCCCTTGTTACCATAATTGAAGTAATAAGGTTATTTCTTGCTTATGCTACATATAAGAACTACAAAGTCTATCAAATGGATGTGATGTATATGTTTTTGAATGGTGAGCTAGAAGAAGTATACATTAAACAGTCAAATGGATTTCAACTGATTGATGAAGAAAACATGGTTTTTCGATTGAAGAAAGCTCTATATGGACTCAAGCAAGCCCCCAGAGCTTGGTATGCTAGACTAGAAAAATACTTATTGAAGCTTGGATTCAATAAAGGTACTACTAACAACACTTTTATTTCAAATTGGATCATGACAAAGAGTTAATTATTGAAGTTTTTGTTGATGACATTGTTTTTGGAGATGATAATCTATGTATGAAGTTTTCTTATGAAATGAAGAATGAATTTGAGATGAGTATGATTAGAGAGATGAAGTTCTTTCTGGGATTGCGAGTTACTCAGTTAGACAAGGGGATCTTCATATCTCAGTCCAAATATGTGAGAGAGTTGTTGAAGAAGTTTGGTATGGATGACTCAAAACCTGTTGGTACTCCCATGGTAACTAGATGTAAATTAACACAGAATGATGATTCTCCTAAGGCAAATCAAACAAGGTACAGATCAATGATTGGTGGATTTCTCTGCTCAACTCAGACTAGACCAGACATCATGAATGTTGTGTGTATGGTTTCTAGATTTTAGGCTGATCCAAAAGAGTCTCATGTGATTGTTGTAAAGAGAATTTTTAGATATTTGAAAGGAACAATTGATTTTGGACTTTGGTATCCTAAGGATGATGATCTTACTTTAAATGCATATACTGATGTGGATTGGGCAGGAGATGTAGATGACAGAAAGAGTACTAGTGGTGGTTCTTTGTTCCTAGGGAAGAAGCTAGTGTCTTGGTTGAGCAAAAATCAAAATTCCATTTCTCTATCTACTACTGAAGCAGAATATATTGTTGCTGCAAAAAAATTTACTCAAGTGATGTGGATGAAATAGATGTTGAAAGATATCAGAGTAGTATATGATGAACCAATTACCATATACTGTGACAACTCAAGTGCTATTAACATATCAAAGAATCTGGATCTACACTCTAAGACCAAACATATATGAATTAAGTTTCACTTTTTGAGGGAGAAAGTGAGTGGAAAAGAAGTTAGACTGGAGTATGTGCCTACAAAAGAATAGATTGCAGAAATTTTCACTAAGAAATTGCCTAAGGAGACTTTTGAGTATCTCAGAGGGATGCTAGGGGTAATTACCCTTCCTAATATGAACTAGGATGCATTAATGTGCATCAATCCATGCATTTCATGATCATATTTTGATTCAGATTGTTGTTTTTCATGGCTGCTACTCAGGGGGAGTAGTCAGATGTGCAGATTTGTGGTTCAGAGCTTGTATGTGGAAAGGTAATGCTTATCTTTTCCATTGATGTCAAAGGGGGAGAAGAGTACTATGAAAAAAAAAAATAGCTTATTTGGGGAGAAGGAAGAGCCTTGTGGGGAGAAGATCTTGAGAAGAGTTAGGAAAATAAGTGTTAGAATCTAAGGAGGAGTGAGTGTTCATTATGAGTTGGTTGATGTTGTTTTTCACATCATGTTTTTCCATCAATACCAAAGGGGGAGATTGTTGGATGTTGTGGTTGTGTTGTTGATATGTGGTTGTAATTGATGTCAACACTATTAGCATTTGGTGTATTGAAGGTTGTATATGTCAAGGATATTGAGAAAATATTAAAAGAAAGTGTTGCAGGTTCCTAGTGGAACTGTGAAGGTCATGAAGGTGTCTTGTTATGTACGTTGGAGATCAATTGTTGTGGATTAAATGGTTTTCTGTTGAGTGTATCTAGTTCATCCTCTATAAGTTTCAGAGGCCTGCATGAAGATTTTATCGTGTTGTGAATAGTTGTGTTTTGACAGTATTTTTGTGGGTTTTGTCAGTGTTCCTGAGTGAAGTTTATGTGTTTCTGGTAATCTATGTTGTTGTAGATGTTTCTCTATTGGTTCTTGTTATTTTTGGATGTTTCAAGATCATGCTCTATCTTTGTGGTACGTCCACATTGATCGATGTCCTCGTGGTCAAATATTTTTCTCTATATGTTTCATTTTTATGGTCTTGGTCGACATGATGGTGGTAGTGTGTTGTGGATCTTCGAGGTGAAATTAATTAAAGTATTTTTGTGTTGGAGTTGTTAATTTGGGTCTCCACTATGTTGTGGCTAGCCTTGGTGGATTCACATTGCAAATTTATTTGTAAATTTGGGCCGACATTGAAAATATATTTTATATCTCTAGTTGACTAAGTTGTTGATGTAATCTCATGTTGCAGATATATAAGAGTGATTGTTTCATCAATGTAAAGTGTGCTTCGTGTGGTTGGTGTGCTCCCATGTGTGTATGTATGAATATGATTACAAAGTAGAGTATGAAGAAGATTGAGCGAAGTGTGAAGAATATGAGGAAAGAGTGAAGAAGGTTTTTTGTGCTTAATTGGAACTGTTATCAGGCTTGTGTAGAAGCTATTTTATCAGTTCACAATTTGGATGGTTTTAATCCAAACCCCTTTTTTTGGATAGTGAGTCATCTTTTGTATTTGAGTAGTGAGCTCTAGGCAGTGTGCCTAAATTCATGTGCATTCCCATTATTTTTCATTATACTTTTAACAGGGTATAATATTGTGGACTAACCTCCACTGTGGTTTTTCCCCTAACAGGGTTTCCACGTAAAAATATTGGTGTTCTCTATGTTTTTGATGTGTTGAATGTTCATAGTTTATTATTATTTCATCATATCTGAGATTAAGTCAAGTAAAGTTTGAAAAAGTTTAATATTCTATGACAATTGATTCACCCCCCCTCTTAGTTGTTTTCCCTTTTTTGCCAACAAAACCTTCCCAATTGATTGGCACTTATTGTTTTGTGTTCCTCTTAGGTTGATACAATACTGAAAAGGGTTAGGATCACTAGCTATCATGATCTTAGTTTCATTGTGGGTAAATTTTAGGAATTGGTGGTATGTGGATGGGACAACCTTCATGGCATGGATCCATGGTCAGCAAAGGAGGATCTAATAGGGAAGATCTAGGTCCATCACTTGGAATGTTGTATCTAATATATCATTCCCAACTCTGATAGGTAATGAAATGATGTCATTAGAAGAGTGTTTTGCACCATCATAAGCCTTTAGGATAATACTTTTTGATGAACGCATGTAAGCTTCAAAGAAATTTAATGCCATAACCAGTTTTAAAGTGTAAATGTCCAATCCTACTCCATCATCTACCAAGACTCATCTGATTTTATGTTTATTGACATAGAATTCTAGGTGTAAAGGGTTGTTATGGTTTGGATTTTGTGAGGAGAAGCCTTTTTTGGAAAAGGTGATGTGATGGGTGTTGGCTAGGTATCCTACCATTGCCTAAAATCGATTGGCATCAAGATCCTTGGGCATGGAAGTGTCTTGCAAGGCTTTATCCGGGATGGCTTTATGCTTGGGAGAGATGCAAAGAAGCTCAAGGATGGATATCTAAGGAGGGGTCTTCCCCAAATGATCTAGAAGGTTGCATTAGACCTTTGGGTGTTTTTTCAGAGGAGCCCCTTGTAATGTTACCTTGGTTCATCATGTTGTGACTACACATTTTGGTGGTTTCTTAATTGTAATGGTATTGACATTGTTATCCAAGGCTTGAATATTGTTTATAGCATAGTCATAGGCGACATGAGTGAAGTTGGCTTGATCATTGGTCTTTGTACCCAAACTAGAGGCTTTCCCTATCCTGTGGTCATGTAAAGGATTTTTAAAATGGTATGGTCACTATTGGAGGTCACTTGTTGATTTTCTACCTATATGACACCATTTTCAATAAGGTCATGGATTATGTTCTTGAGTTATCGACATGACGAAGTCTTATGGCCTTTGGTACAATGATAGTAACAAAAGGAATTTTCACCCCACCATGAAGGTTTGAAAGGCCTTGGGTATGACATTAGACTGTAAGATTTGTTTCAAGATGGATTCGATTAGTTCCCCTAAGGGAGTGTATTTATGTCTTGGATGAAAGTTTCTTTGAGGTCCACATCCTTGGTTATCTAGATGGTGTTTGATGTTTGCTCAGGGACATTTGGTGGGTTATTAGATGCATTAGGTCCCTTGAGGGTGATTTTAGGACCAACTTTGTGTACTTCCTTTGCATCTACAAATCCATCATTCATGGCATTCCTATTGCAAGCCCAATACTTGTTTTTGTCATTTGATGTACTTTGGGTGTTCTAATTTTTACTTAAAGGTTTGATTTCCCCTTTTGCAATGAATTCCTTTTCAAAGGTGGTACCATTCTCAACTAGGTCAGAAAATATGGTATAACAATGCACTTGCAATTGGTATATTTCAATTTTGTGATCAAGTTTTCGACAAACATGAAAACCCTCAATTTTTTGGGTATCTCACAAGCACATCTACTAGCCAAACTCCTCCATATTTGGAAGAATGTTATGAAAGTCTCACCTTCCTCTTGTTTTGTATGACAAAATGTTACTACGGTAAAAAAAAATTCAATGTTTTAAGAAAAATGTGTCAAAAATTTGTCTACTAGTTCATCCCATGTCTCTATGTTTGTAGGCAAATGAGCAAACCATTCAAGTGTTTGTCCTACAAGACTCCTTGGGAATAGTCTCATTAGATATATATGTTCAAATGTGATGTCTATGAAAGTTGTATGAAACTCCCTCACATGTTCAATTGGGCTACCCTTTCCTCTATATTTGGTGAAATTTGGGATAACATAGTTGTGAGGAAAGGGAGGCATATACATGCTCTTTTCGAAAGGATATGGGCATAGCTCTTGTGTGGAGTAGGTTTTCTTTGTTGATATTTGTATATTGTCAACTTGTCTTTGTAGTGCAAGCATTTGGTTTGTCAAGACATCAACTTGAGTCAATGATGTGTCCACTACATTAGCAACCACATTATGATAGGGAGAGCCCATGCTTGAGTTTTGTAATCCAATATTTGGGATGAATGAATTGAGGTTGGTACCAAATGCATGTGATGGATTTTGATTTTGAATGTTATGAGTGAAAGATGGAATTTTATTTTGGATATTGGGAGTGAAAGTTGGAATTTGGGTAATGTGTGGGGGATTCACATTGTATTTTGTTTGCAATGGGCTTGAACTTGTTTGACCATGAAGATTTTCGTTTCCATATTGTTGAAAAGGCCCTTGTGTGTTGCTTTGTAGAGGAATACTTGTAGTAGGACCTTGTTGTGATATGTTGGTGTTCAATTTCAAATTGACATTAGGTATGTTGTTTGTCTTTGGGGATTGTAGCTTAGGCCCATTGATGTAAACCTTTCACAGTTAAGGTGGATTGCTATTTGACTTGTTTTGATCTATTCAAAAAGGATTGGAAGATGAATCCCCCATAGCATAAGATAATAAGCCTAATGGATTAAATGTACTGCTACGGGGTTGTGTCATAGCTTGTGAACCTTGTGCTCCAAATATTGGTGTCATATTGACTGTTGTGGTGTTTTTTGGTGTCCCTCCTAATGGCATAATAACATGTATTTTTGGAATGGTTTGATTGGGGTTAGATGTGTTGTGTCCCTAGTTTTGTGTGGTCTCATTAATTGGTGTTGTAGAAAGTATGTTAACATCATAAACATGAGGAAGTTTAGCTCCACTTTGTAGCAATTTTGCTAGGAACCATTGTGGGTCTTGTGCTACCATCTCATCTACAAACCATGCTACACTAGGGTCTTGAGCAACTACCTCAATTTCTTCTTCAATTAAAGGTCTTTGGATATCCTTTATTGTGAATATTTCAAAGGGACTGTGAAATGAGGAGTATGTCTTAGGTGTTTCATTCAAAGAAGACCCAAACTTCATGTTGCTAGTAGGATTGAAAAAGGGATCTTCATTTGTGTAGTCCATTTCTTTTCTTTTCCTTTGTAATATCATTAAGACCATATAAAACTTGCAAATTGATGGAGGGAATATGAAGCCTAAGGAATGATAATGCAATGGTAGGTATGCAACTATGCTATATTTTTTGGGCTTTTCAGAGGTATAAGAAATCCAAAATGATGATGCACTTATGACCAAGATTAAGGTACAAAGTGATAATAGATGAAATTGAGATATGGTAATGTCACTATGACCCAAAATCTATGGTAAGACTAAGACTAAAGTATGCAATGATGCAAATGTGATGTTATGATCAACAATATGGTATGACTAAAGTTATGATATGAAGATGAAGACTAAGCACCTTTGTGGACCTAAGAAGAGGTTACTAACCAAGCTAAGATAGTACAAAGTAACAAATCTAATTGTCAAGACCTTAAAATGACAAAGACTAAAGATGATGATGATTGACAAAGTGGACCTCAAACTAGACTTGTGAGTTTAAAGGGCCAACTTAAATGAAAAAGATCGATTGATGAAAATACAAGGTCAAGGTAATCTAAATTTGTGACAATGATCTAATCAAAAGTTTGATAAGTCTCCAAGTCTAAAGTCTACAAAAGTGTATGCAACTAATGAGTGACGTAGGGTTTGACTTAAGGTGAACACGACTAAAGAATGCAATGGAAACCTAAGTGAATGGAGTGAAATGAATGGATTGAAATGAGAAATTTTGTAGTTTGATGAGATTATTACTATCAGGAATTGATTCAAAATAAGACTACATAAGAATCTCCCAAAAAAATTGACAACTAGCAATTGCAATTCATAGTTTATCAAATGCAGTTTACTATCCTTCAAATGTGGTTCACAATTTTCAGCAAATGCGGTGCTTTATTTTTTCAATTGTGGCTAACATTTTTGTAGATGCGGTGAATAGTGTGTTTGACCCTAGTTTGAATGTTTTGGAGTAATTTTTCATCTTGGGTATTTGTAGAATGTGATTGAAGACACAAAAAACAATCTAAAAACAAGTACTGGTTGTTGAATGTCCAAACTTTATGCATTATATGTATGTTCAACGGTTATTCACCCCAATTTACATGGGTTTAATCACAATTTGAAAACACTTCACAAACACAAAACACTTCCTATCCCTAAGGCCAATGACCAATGACAAAAAATATCATGCCCACAACTTGGAATCTCCTTCGATACAAGTGTAGGGACACCTTCAAGAGGTCTATTCACTCTTGTCTTTACAAGAGAGGACAACTAGGGTCCTCTAGGACTAGAAGGATGACCCAATCACCCTCTTCCCAAAAAGCTACAAGTAAACAAGTAGTGTATGCTAAGCCAAGGATTTTTGTCTTATCTCAAGGGAGTCATATGGTGAGTAACTTCAAGGTGTGATGCTACACCTTTTCACTTAGAATGACACCAAAAATAACTTATCAATAAGGGTGTGCCTCTAACTAATTGGTTTCTATTCATTGCTCGGGGACTTTACGCATGTCCAGCAAGGCACCTAAGGCTATAACCAACCCTACTTTGGTGCATTAGACTACTATGAATACAAAATTCACCATGCTCCCTTTGGATTTTTTTTGGCTGGGTGTGGGCCTATGCCTTGGGTGATCCCACAATAGTGGTTTACAATTTTTGGCCAAACTAGACACTGAAATTATTATTTTTGACTAAATCTTCACATTCAGGCACCTATAGGGCTAACCTATGAGGATTTTGAAGATGATGCAAACTAGAGTCTCATCACATTTTGTTTGTACATTCTAAAAAAAAGAAATTCAAAATTTTTGGAATCAGATTTCACTTCTTTTTCCATCTCCCACAAAAATTGGTTTTTTTAGAAAACAACATTTTAAAAAAGTGGCGCACACCGTATAACGCATAACCTTTTTCCTATGAAGGATAAAATTCTAATTCTTTCAAATTTAAATTTGTAACTTTGATATCTAGTGCTTCCACTTGGTTAGATCATTTTTTATTGAATATTTTTCTTTAATCAAGTTTTGAAGTCAAACCAATTACAATTCAAACATAGCACAATTGTATAATGCATAACTTTTTTTGTATATATCAAAATTAATTTTTTTTTTTTGGATCAAGGACTTCAATGTCTGGTGCACTCATATTTTTCAATTTTTTTTGATAATCTGCTATTTTTCCACATGTGCAAAACAGAGACCTTCATTTTCGATGAAAACCCTATGTTTAATAAAACTAAAAAAAAATACATAATAAAACCAAAACATATTAAAATTATATTCATTGGATAGCTCATTCCAAGGACTACCTAATTCCAGTTGGTTTTGTGAAGAATCCTCCATTTTCATTCTCAACCTGAGCTTCAAAACATAAAAATTTATGTTTTTTTTGTGTTTAGGAGAATGAGGAATAAGGGGGGTTCGAACGAACCCCTAGTGGTTCGAGCGAACCACCCTTCAATGTGCATTTTTTTTTGTCTTTTTGGGTGGGAAATGTGGGCCCAGCAATCAATGGGTTCTCTCAAACCCTAGTTCAAGTGAACCCCTTTTGAGTTTGGTCGAACTTGTAGGTTCATTCAAACCCCTAAAACCAATTTTTTTTCCATGCAGTCATTTTTTCTCAATTTTCCTTCCTCCATCAAATTGTAAACCACTATTGTGGCTTCACCCCCTTCAATGAACATCATCGACCCTTTTTGATAAATGACTGTAGCCTCTACCACTTATCTGCTCAGCACTCTTCGAGGGTATTCTCTCCTTTTCTTTTCTACCAGCTCCCGCTATGCTCCCACGTGTCTTCACCACGGGTTATTTTAACTACTTCCCTTCACTTCCTCATTGATCCTCGCTCGTGTGCCATGTAGCTCCCATTGGTGTAAAGATTTGGCAAGCCCCACAAGTGACGTCTATAGTAAACATTGTTGCTATGTGTCACTACAACACAAGCTTTTAGCGAAGGGAAGAGAGAATGAACACAACCTGCACCATGTTGCCATCTGTCTCCTTACAAATGCTTCTTGAACATAGGATGGAGCGAACTATGGGCTGCAAGATGTTGCCATGTGTTCTAACTACTTGAACTGGATGGCAACACTTGTTTGCACGGGACCACTACTATCATTCGTAAGGGATGCACTGGATGGGAGGTGACCAAATGCTATGGCCCGAACCTTTTCTGTTACAATAGATGAGGGTAATCATTGTTGAAACATCATTGCTCTAGATTCTAAATCTTTTTAGTTGTTGCTTGCCAGGTGGTGGGAATGTTGACTATATATATTGCTCTTTGCTTCTGAAGAGAGGTTTGAAGATTACATGTTACATATTCTAAGTTCTACTAGTTTAAGAATTATAGGATTTTAGAGTGACACTAGGCCTTTTTATTGTTTAGATTATTCCAAGAACTCACAGACTGTGCCATTCTGTAGCCTCTCTATTTTCTTATGCTATTGATAAACTTTATACTATGCCATTATTGTTTGAATGGTTTATTTACCGAACTTCTATAATTTTGAATGCAAGTTTGTTGGTTTAGTATTAGAAAAACTTAACAATATCATAATGTTGTTGCAAGAGGGAGGAGGAGGAAGACAAGAAATAATTTAATGATCTTTGTTAGAAACCAAGATCAGACATGCAAACCAAAAAATCTTCCACAAAAGAGAAAATCAAAAAAAGCAAAGCTATTGCAAAAAGATGTGCAAAATATTATTATTCAAGAATTCATAATTACATGAGAATGATTTTATTTATAAAAGAAAAGTATGCATAAACATACTCTTATCTTGAGCAACAAGATAGCTCAACAACATAAGGATGATAATAATTAACCTAGGAATTAAAATATACCTAAGTAAAGTTATGCAAGTGTAATTAAATATTAATTACACAAACATAAAAAAAATGCAAACTTGAAGAATTTCATAATGTCATTGCAAGTGGGTGGAGGAGGAATACAAGCAAGAATCTCATGATCCAAAATGCTACATAAATATGTGCAAATAATTTTATAAAGCAAATCATCTCATGTAATTATGAATTCCTAAATAATATTATTTGCACATTTTTTTGCAATAGCTTTAATTTTTTTGATTTTCTCTTCTATGGAAGGCTTTTTGGTTTCCATGTATGATCTTGGTTTCTAACATGGTATCAGAGTCTTGACTTGCAACCCCTTCTCAGAGTTTTGGAGAGAATCATTGCAGAGTTTGTTTGGGGTTCCTCGAGGGTTTCATTCCTTGAGCATATTTATGCAGCATTTTGGATCAGATCAGGCTTTACCATTGGATTCAGAGCACTAGAAAAAGTCAAGATTCTCTTTTATTTTGCAGATTTTGGTCATCGTTTTCCAGATCCATGAGGGTTTCAAGTTCGATGATTTTTTGGAAGCTCTAGAGGTAGCTTATTTTTTGGGGCACTTTGGGCACACATGGAGGTCACCATCGTGTTCACAACAGCCAAAAACCATAAGATTGCCTTTTGTTTTGTCAATTTTGGAGAAATTTGTTTTTGAAGAAAACAAATTTTCCAAGGAGGTCGTACGACCTCCCTAGCATGCACTTTGAGGCATGAAAAATTTAAAAAATTCAAAAAAAGGGTTTCTCGGGATTAGCATTGACACCTCCAGTAATAAGTAGGCGTGTCGCCCACTCGCCACCCAATGGCCACCCACTGGCTGCTTAGGCCAGTGGTGCCACCCAAAGGCCGCCAACCCTTCAGCCCCCATAGGCTCCTTCAAGCTTCACCAGTAGTCCTATTGAGGACCAAACCCTCAACCCAGCCCCCACGGGCCCTTCAGCATCCGCCCTTGGTCGGCCCACAACACCAAACCTACGATCATATGTATGACTAGGGGCTCTGCCCTAGCCCCCATTCCGCCAACCCTTGGTCACACACAGGACTAGGGGCTTATTTTTTTAGCCCCTAGGGCAGCCTGTAGGCCATATTGGCCTTTTTGGAGCACTTTTACAAAATCAAGCGTAACTTTTGTGTACGGTGTCCTTTTTTTGCAAAAAAGATACCGTTGGAAAGATGATTCTGACACGAATCCGATGGTGATGGTAGATTCTTCTAATTTTTCTCCAGATTTATTTTTCAGGTCCTTTAACTCAGATGATTTTTTTTTCACTTCGGAGGGCATATCTTTTGACTCGGTGATCCTTTTTTTGCCATTCTTGTGACGTTGGAAAGTTGGTTTAGTCCTCTACACAAATCTGAGGTCTATTTTTTTTTTATATACACATTATCATTCTCTCCTTTTACAATCGTTGGGTTATTGTAATAAATGAACTTAGATAAAGTTCCATCAGGGGGGTTTCTTGCATAATAATCTAATTAGAGTGTGCATGCACTTTGATCTCCATCTTATTTTTTGATGGAAACTCACATGGGTTATATCTAGTTTCTTGTTTTATTTTGGCCACATCTTGCTCTTTCTTGACACATATCAGATTCACATCGGTTCACACTTCAAATTAGGAGCCTATGGCTAATGATCCGCATTGGATCCATCTCAGTTTGAGGGCCATGTTTTTATGGTTAATGTTCCAGAGTCTTTATGGTACTTGTTCCTATGGAAGAGTTTTAGTCTCAGTTTGGAATCGGCATCAAGACACACGGTTTTCAGATTCTATCATCATTTCATTTATTGTTGCTTCCCAGATTCCAGGGTTGTTCTAGTTTGTGAGTTTTCCAGTGTTTCGTGGCATCGGGTCTGCTGTCGCATTATTATGATTCAACTTTGGTTTCTTGTAGATAGAAGTATCTTTCCTTACTTGTCAGATTGCGGTTCCAATGTTACTTCACAGTGTTTCTCCAATGCTTCTTTGAGCCAATCATCTCATTGAGGGGGGGTTTGTCCCACTGGGTTTTCCTCTTTCTTATTCATTGCATTTGTACATGGGTACTTGATCGGGCCTTGTTGTTGGGACCCATTCATGCTTTCTTGCATTCATCTTAGTTGTAGGTGCATGCCTTTTTTAGTCTCCCTAAGTTGCTATGGGGGGTGTTAGTGTAATTAATATTTAATTACACTTGCATAACTTTACTTAGGTAATATTTTAATTCCTAGGTTAATTATTCTCATCCTTATCTTGTTGAGCTATCTTGTTGCTCAAGATAAGATTAGGGTTATGCATACTTTTCTTTTATAAAGCAAATAATCTCATGTAATTATGAATTCCTAAGTAATATTATTTGCACATCTTTTTGCAATAGCTTTGTTTTTTTGTGATTTTCTCTTATGTGGAAGGCTTTTTGGTTTGCATGTCTGATCTTGGTTTCTAACATTTAGATCATGTATTTTGACTCTTCTTTTCAGTAAATGGGTGTGAAAATTATTTTATTTCATTGAATGAGTTGTTCATGCTTCAATCTTTAATCTTTGTTATTCTAGGACATGGTAAATTGTTGAGCAGGCCCTTAGATAATATCAAAAATATAGGTTTATCATGCCTTCTATCTAAATTCTAGTGCATCACCTTAGATATTTTATTTTTATATCTCCTTCCTTTTCCCATTCCAAAACCCCAATTATAGAAGAATTCAGCTTCTTTAAAAATCTAGAGGTCGCTCAGTTTAGCACAATAAGTTCCCCATAAACTGAGTTTCCCACAAAGGGTTGTTACCTTGCCAATTTTTGGCATCAACAGTTTTTCTTTTTCCTGGAATGCCCGATGGGACTAGCTTAAATGAATCTAATTTTCAAAAGGGTGTATGAGCCATCGACCTATTACTAGGTCCCAAACAACAAATAATCCTAGTTTATTAGTACCACCATTAGGGACAGTACAACCGGTGACCCAATTAGTGAATTTTTTGCTTCCTCTTCCATTTCCACTAGCCATGTTGCCTACCACTAATAGAAATTATGTGGCATGGGACGTCATAAGTCCTCTTGTTGCACTAGTAGCACCTGTCATTTGGGCTACTATCCCAGTTTCTGTACTAAAATCTATACCTAAATTCACCAGAGATGGCTCAAGGATACCATCTACAAGATGTTGTAGACATATGTCTAGTACATGGTGTTACAAACCAAAATATACCACTAAGGTTGCTCACCACCTCCTTCATAGTTAAGGTGTTGGATTGGTACCACACACTGCAAGCCAACACTATCAGTACCTGGGATGAGCTCGAAGATCCTTTCTATCAAATATTTTTGAACGAAGGAGACCGATCCTCACTATATTATCAATTTTCGGTCATAAAGTGGGCCCTGTACGAAGCCATGGCTGACTTCAATTCTCAGTTCCATACAAGCTGGCAGAGGATTCAAGTTGATATCCTTTTCCTGCCTGATCTGACATTTATGTTCTATTTGAAATCTATCAACCCTAACATTTCCATGATGATCCAGTCTCTCAGCAGAACCACACTACCAAACACATATAGCATTGTTGTCAAGGTGGAGAAAAATTTGATAGATGCTGGAAAGTTGCCACCTCCACCCATCATTCCTATATTTCTAGAAATATTTGTTCCCACTCAGGAGATGCCTTCTACCAGTGCACCAGCTCCTCCTCAATCCATGTACACATATCCGAGCACACTACAGAATGTTGATTCTACATCTGGTTCTTCCAAGGAGGATATAAGTGACGTCAAGGAAATGTTGTGACATATGGCCAACGAGATAAATGTTATCAAGCACAACCAGGCCATACCTCTAAAGCTAACCTACCAGAATTATCAAGGTGGAACCTGTCCTCTTAGCAACAAAACCAATTCCAAGGAGGCACCTGCACAAATCCGTAGGCACAAACAACAAATCAGATAGTGTCAGTACCCACTCCGCTGCAAAGCACCAACCTAAGCTCGAGTAGAGAGTTCACCGCAGGGCAAAACAATTTAGTGGATGACACCAACCCCTAATGCTCCCCTTGCGGCAATTCACACATACCCTAAAACTGTCCACGCAAAAATCTATAATAAAAGGTGGCAGAGCAATGTAGCCAAAGCACAATGTCAGACCCTGGAAGTTATGTATATGCCTCTTCACAAATGGATAATGTGGTGCTCATCAAACAAATGAAGGTATTTCACTAGAACAAGAAGCGAACATTGCTCTCGATCACACACTCTTCTCATGGATGGAAGAAGAAGCGGTGTTTTCCAATGATGCATCCACATCTAAAACACTGCAAGTACAGTCTGATTACAACACCTACTCGAAAAGGAGATTCACGGGTGAACTAGTTGTCCAGCAACTAGTCAGTTTGTAACCTAAAAGTGCTTCTAACCAAACACCTAGCGCCTCTGTTGTGGTGCCACAATGTTTGTTATAGAAGGAGATTGTTGTAACAAGAGGAAAAGAGTAGAAATCTCTGAATCTTGGCCCTTCAACATGGTGGAACAGTTAAAAAAATCCTTCGCTAATGTGTCTCTTTGGGATATATTAGCCATTCTAGAGCAGAAGACATTACTAAAGAAAGTGCTCCATGAGGATCCAATCATTGAACCAATGGAGAAATTGCTCAAAGGAAAGGTTGTTGATCAATCATCTCTGGCTAAAGTTCTCACAAATAGCACAGTGGAGGCTCCGGCTGAGGTAGAGATAACCTAAAACCCAAACCCTTCTTCCTAACGCTTATTGTGGGAGAGAAGTTGTTACACAATGCCATGATTGACTTTGGTGCTAGCACCATAGTTATGTTGAAAGATATAGTTGAAGCTTTAGGGCTCAGTTATGAACCTTTAAAAAAGGGAGTGATGCAGCTTGATGGAAACAGAGTTGAAATTGTTGGTCTCATCAAGGATCTTCCCTTGACTCTATTTGCCTACCCTAGCATCACGGTGTCACAAGATATTGTGATCATTGATGTCCCCCCCATGTTTCACCTTTGTATATCCTGAGAATTTACTTCAAAGGTGGGTGGATACCTATCCCTAGATTGGTCACACATGATTCTCAGGACCAAGCGCAGTGCAAAAATGAAGATAGAATCTGAAGCTCTACATTCAGAGCATGTGGCCAATGAAGCCATGATCAATGTTGAGGCCGCTCATACTTCTATCACTAAGCAAGAAATTTATTGCATCGAGCTACTAGATGATGAAAAGGTGATTGGAGATTAGACTTATCAAGAAGATGTTCTATTGAGTGAACATATGGATACTGATCCTTTCAGCAACTACCATGCCACTAGGTTGGGCACCTATGTCATCTACGATGAAGATCTAATGCTCCTAAAGGTCATCAAAGAACTAGAGAATGTTCAAGCCTTAGAGTTACGGACGCTTCATTTTGATAGAGAAAGAAGAAAAAATGGTGTAGGAGCTGGGATATGTTTAATGTCCCCACATAATGCAAAGACACTAAGGTCTTTCCACTTCTAGTTCGCTTGCTCAAACACTAAAGCTGAATACGAAGGACTAGTGCAAAGTATTAGCCTTGCGGAATGGATGGGCATTAAACAATTAATGGTGTTTGAAGATTCCGAACTAGTAGTCAATCAAGTCCAAGGAATTTCTATGGCCAAGAATGTTCACATGCAATCCTATAGACACTGATTTTGGGACTTGATTAAGGGATTTGAAGCTTTCAACATTCAAACAGTGCCCCAAAAACAAAATATAGATGCAAACCTCATGGAATCAATCGGATCCCAATTTGATCCCACCTCCAACCTCATTCAAAAAAAACACTCTGTATGAGTGATAGTCTGACCAGCCATTCCAGATAATGACCAAAGCTAGCAAGTGTTTGAAATTGATGAACACATTGCCTCATTCATCTAGCAGTTAAGAGAATTTTCCAACCAACTCAAACCAAAGATTTCCAAAGCTTATGAAGGACAAGTTATTCAGCTAAAATCCAACAAGCTTCCAAAGGGATTGGTCACTCTAGAGAATCTTTTCAATTGTGACGATGCAAGAAATGAAAAATGGAAGTTTGTAGCAGACAAAGGTGACTATGTGGACCTTTGGGTTGAAGATGGAAGAAAGCTCAAAGTCAGGAAGGATGTCCCACATCATGATAAAGAAAGGCTTATCGACTTTTGCAAAAAATATGGAGTGGTGTCCTAGTCATATAATGACCTTAGGGGATATGATCCTAATATCATTTAGCATACAATAGAGTTGGCGAAAGGCACAAA